>SJYT01060756.1:287464-306927 GCA_006410635.1 Cephalophus harveyi
CCATAAGGGTGGTGTCATCTGCATATCTGAGGTTATTGATATTTCTCCCGGCAATCTTGATTCCAGCTTGGAAGTCACCAAATCCTCTAGCCCAGTATCTGACACATGAGGCTCAAATTCAACACTTAATCACTCCAAACCCAACTGTTTCCCCTCCAAATTTGTCCTTTCTCCTGTTCTTAAGTGATTCCATTCTTTTTCCATATTCATAGCATCAACCATTCATCATACCAACTGCCTTTCTTATTGATTTTTCTTTTGCAATCCTGTGCATCCATCTTTTCACTGCATTTCCACTTTACTGATAACTCCCTACTCAACTTTATGACCTAAACTTTGTAATAGTCTCCTAAGACATTTTGGCTTTCAGCATCTCTATCTTCAAACCTATCTGATTAAAAAAAAAAAAAGCACCAGCTTAGGGTCTTCCCTAGTCATCTAGTAGTTAAAATTCCACCTTCCAATGCTGGGGACTCGGCTTCAATCCCTGTTGAGAAACCAAGATCCCACATGCCTCAGGGCAACTAAGCTTGTGTGCCACAACTACTGAGCCCATGCACCACAGTTAGAGAGCCCCACGTGCCACAAAGAAGAGCCCACTCACGAAAGCAAAGATCCCGCATGGCACAACTGAGACGTCACACAGCTAAACAAACAAAAAAAGAGCACCAGCTAAGTACGCCAGCACTACTGCTCCACACAAGTACCCTCCTTTTCTCAGAAACTTTAGACAAGTCCTGATGGCCCTCCAGGCAAGTCTGAACACCTTAATCAGGCATCTGAGAATCCTCCCTTGTTTCACCCTGACTTTTCTTTCTGGCTTTACCTCCGTCCTTTCCTACACAGGATGCTTCTCTTTAACTAAACTGAAGTCTCCCTTCTAGGGTTCCTCTTCCAACACCGTCTTTGTTACAGTCTGGATTCCACCTTGGCCTCTTAAAATCCTAACCATCTTTAATCCTGAGCCAAATTTTGTGTCCTTTGTAAGGGGCCTTTCCACATCCTCCCAGGCAGAAGTTCTCTCTGGATATGCCAGTTTGCCATCTAGTGATTTTTTTTGTCCCCTTCTGCCTCTCAGAGCTCACTTTCTCCTTCTCTCAGGCCTTATCATTATCATAAAATTTCTTGTAGACATGACCCTGCCAGCCAGCCAGTCTTTGATGAAATTTTATCACCATCTGCACTGACAAGTTAGACCTCTGGGACTATGATTATGTCACAATACGTCATTCTATTACAGTGCTTCAATAATTACTTATATGCTTCATATTTTGTTCACTACACCATAGATCTTTGGAGTTTGCAACCATGGAATGCGCATTTTCCATCAGAGGAAGCACAATGCAGTGGTGAAGATCCTTCAATGGTTTCTGGACCCAGATTAGTTGGGTTCAAATCCCAGTTCAGTTCAGTTACTCAGTTGTGTCCAGCTCTTTGTGACCCCATGGACTGCAGCACGCCAGGCTTCCCTGTCCATTACCAACTCCTGAAGCTTGCTCAAACTCATGTCCATCGAGTTGGTGATGCCATCCAACCACTTCATCCTCTGTGGTCCCCTACTCCTCCTGCCTTCAATCTTTCCCAGCATCAGTGTCTTTTCCAGCGAGTCAGTTCTTTGCATCAGGTGGCCGAAGTACTGGAGTTTCAACTTCAGCATCAGTCCTTCCAATGAATAGTCAGGACTGATTTCCTTTAGGATGGACTGGTTGGATCTCCTTGCAGTCCAAAGGACTCTCAGGAGTCTTCTACAACACCACAGTTCAAAAGCATTAATTCTTCAGTGCTCAGCTTTCTTTATAGTCCAATTATCATATCCATACATGACTACTGGAAAAACCATAGCCTTGACTAGACGGACCATTGTTGGCCAAGTAATGTCTCTGCTTTTTAATATGCTGTCTAGGTTGGTCATAACTTTCCTTCCAAGGAGTCTTTTAATTTCATGGCTGCAGTCACTGTCTGCAGTGACTTTGGAGCCCAAGAAAATAAAATCTGTCACTGTTTCCATTGTTTCCCCATCTATTTGCCATGAAGTGATGGGACTGGATGGCATGATCTTAGTTTTCCGAATGTTGAGTTTTAAGCCTACTTTTTTCACTCTCCTCTTTCACTTTCATCAACAGACTATTTAGTTCTTCTTTACTTTCTGCCTTAAGAGTGGTGTTATCTGCATATTTGAGGTTATTGATATTTCTCCTGGCAATCTTGATTCCAACTTGTGCTTCATCCAGCCTGGCATTTCGCATGATGTACTCTGCATGTAAGTTAAATAAGCAGGGTGACAAATCCCAACTCCAACACTTAACAATGATGTTACAAGGTACGACAATGTGACTTGTAAAAGTCGCTTAAGCTCTCTGTGTCCCAGTTTCCACTTCTGAAAGATTTGGATAATAACAGAACTTAACTAAAAGGGTTGTGAGGACTAAAGGGGTAGAAAATGCAAGACAAATGAGCAATACATGAAATACAGAAAGCATTTAATATATATTAACTATTATTAGACAATACTATTTTTCATATTTGAAATAATATTAGAAGAAATTTCTTGATGGGGGCCATGCATTTGTGAAGAAGAAGCTTTCTTGGGACCCACTCTAGCCCTACTAAATAAGAATTTCTTAAAATGCAGATTGGAGGAAACCAAAGACACATGAGAACTAAATACAGTGTAGGATTCTGAACCAGAAAAAGACATTCATTGGTCAATTTTCAAAATTTAAATAAGGTTTCTAGGTAGATTAATAATATCGTGTCCATGTTAATTTCCTAGTTTTAATAAGTGTGCTAAGGAGACTCATTTGGGAAAAACTGAATGTAGAATATACAGAAGCTCTATCTATTCTCTTTGGAATCTTTTTGTAAGTCTGAAGTTAATTCAAAATAAAAAATCTAAAACTTTTCCAAGGATGTAGCATGTGTGTTATCGAAAGGATCCGTTGGTGAGTGATTTGATACACACACTTGCTTACAGCTGCCTAGAGCACAACTGTGCCTGCTCCAACAGATGAATCAAATGATTCATTCCATGTGCCTTAGATGATTGTTCAGTGTTTTGCAGCCCCTTGGTGATCTCCCCAGTGAAACTCCAAGCACCCAATAAACAGAGCCATTTAACTCCTTTGCTGCCCCCAAAGGACACAGCTTAGTACAGTGTAGATTCAACAGTAGATAGCATTTGTTTAATTGAATTTAATCAGCACTTCCTTCTGTGGATTACCAAAAGAATTTTTAGTAGCTTTTCTAGGAATACTGATCTCTTTCCCAAGAAACAATGCTTCTTTAAATTCATTACTGGACCTCAGAATACAGATGAACATTTTTGGACTCATATTGTCTTCTGAATTTATGTATCTTACCTATAGAGAGTTCTGGAAGGGAACTGAAATGTAAAATGTTCAGTTTAGCAGTGTCTCTAAAGTGCTATAAGTCTTTGAAATCTCAATGGAAACAGGAAATATTCCTTTAGAAAAATCATGGACTTAATATCCCAGGGGGAATGCAGAGGGCCTGGTTTCAATCCCTTGTCAGGAAACTACATCCTACATGCCACAACTAAGAGTTCTCATGCTGCAATTAAGACCCAGCATAGCCAAATAAATAAATATATTTTAAAAAATATTGTAGGAGGCCATCAGAGACAACTAGCAGCAGAGCGCCACTTCTGATTTCATACCTGAAGCTGTCAAGTAATCCCAAAGCCCACCAGGCTCATACTTGGTTGCTCTAGAGTTGTCCATGCCTGAAAGGAGGCATTTAGATAGGGAAACTGGAAATGGCAACCCACTCCAGTATTCTTGCCTGGAGAATTCCACGGACAGAAGAGTCTGTGGACTACAGCCCATGGAGTCGCAAAGAGGTAGGCACAACTGAAGTGACTTAGTGCAGCACAGTGAAACTAATTGTGTTCATACTACTCTATAGAGTTCAAAAGTCACTGGTACAGCGTCCCCGATAAAGAATGACCCCATTTCAGCTCCAGCACTCTCAGCTCTGGGAACCCTTTATTTTCCAAAGTAAGCCAATCCCTTTCTAGGATAGCTTTACTATGCCACCATTCCTATGTGACATCAATATCAACCACTTACAGCCACATGGTTCTGTTCTTTGGAGTTAAAATTTATAGAACATTTACTGTGCTTTAAGATCTTGATGGGAATTGAGAATACAAAGGTATATGGCACATATCTGAGGTCTCTAAATGTTACCATCAAAAGGTCTGTCCATTTGGAGTCGTAAAACTATATAGAAAAGATTGGTGTGACCCAAAGTACCTTTTTGAAAATGGACATTGTATGACACCCTGCCTTCTCTTCTCCAAACTAACACACTCATGAACTTGACAAGTCTGATTTTTCAATATTTCCCATGCCTCTAGAATAAAATCCTGACTTCTTACAAACTTCAGCTTAATAACCTGAGTCTCCAGCTTCAGCTCGACCCTCTCCCCATTGTTACATACGCTCCAGCACCCCAGTCTTTCTTGCTGGGTCACATTCCCATCCCAGGGCCTCTGTGTTTGCTGTTTTCTCTGGTCAGAATTTTCTTAGCCAGGTCTTCACAGGCCAGTCACTTTCTAATTCTTCAAGTCTCAGTTCAAAAGCCTTTACTTCTAAAAGGTTTTTCAAGAAAACTCTAAAATACTCCCCAAAATCTTACGCACCCTCCTTCATTACTCTCACGGCAGCATAACTTATGAAATCATCTGTTGATAGACTTTTCAACATACATGCTGTTGTTAGATTTAGTATTTTATGTTCCCCCAACTTGAATGAAATTTCCACAAGGTCAGGGCCACATCTATGTTATTCCCACTGCACCCCTCCACCCACTTGGAAGGTGCTCAATAGCATAACTAATGAACTAGACACCCCTGATCCAGATAATTCTTTCAGAGCAATCTCAATAAATCAAGGGTTCTCCTGACAACATCCAGTGCACACATTAAGACTGAATATGATAGAAGAAAGTAGAAGCAGTCTCCAACATAATGAAAATGCCAAAAGCTTAAGCCCACCAAAGCTGGACTGCAGCCTCCTGACACATTCCCACACTCAGTACACAGCCAGGGCAGCTCAGGGTCTCACTAGATTTGTTGCCTAATCACCCAAAAGGATGGGCTTCCCTGATGGCTCAGCAGTAAACTCTGCCTGCCAATGAGGGAGACTCAAGAGATGTGGATTCGATCTTGGGGCCAGAAAGATCCCCTGGAGAAGGGCATGGCAATCCACTCCAGTATTCTTGCCTGGGAAATCCCACGGATGGAGGAGCCTTTTGGGCTACATTCCATGTGGTTGCAAAGAGTCAGACATGACTGAGTGACTAAGCAACAACATCAACATCCAGCAAAAAAAGTGCGACCATCTCCCAGCAACGCCTGCTCTCATCCACCACCTGCCAGCTTTCTGATAATGGCTTCTCCATCCTGAGTGCTCTTCGTCTCATTACAACCATACCTTCAACTCAGGTTTCAAGCTCTTTCCAGTACTGTATTTGCCAGTGCACTTTTTGGGAATACTACTCACTCAAATAGAAAGGCAACAAAATAGAGCCCATTTTTTATGGTGGAGCAACCTCTCCCAGACCTGAAGAGTGGAAAAAGGAAGCTGTGTTTCTTCCTCATATTTCAGAAAATGGTCCCACCAAATCCCAAGTCTTGACAGTGGAAGGGACCAGCACTCATTCTGAGCCTAATAAAGACTCTGAGTGTTGACTAGGAAGATCCACTCCTGTGAGTAATGAGATAAAACCAGTCAATCCTAAAAGAAATCAACTCTGAATATTCATTGTAAGGATTGATGTTGAAGCTGAAAGTCCAATACTTTGGCTATCTGATGTGAAGAGCCTACTCATTGGAAAAGAGCCTGATGCTGGGGAAGATTGAGGGCAGGAGAAGAAGAGGGTGACAGAGGATGAGATGGTTAGATAGCATCCATGACTCAATGGACATGAGTTTGAGCAAACTCTGGGAGATGGTGATGGACAAGGAAGCCTGGCGTGCTGCAGTCCATGGGGTCACAAAGAACTGGACATGACTTAGCAATTGAAAAACAAATAAGGTTGTTAAAATTGTGAGTTAACATTTTGGCATTTAACCTAGAAATGTAATTGGGATGCCCAGAGCCTGTGAGCCCCACCAGCTAGCTATTATGAGTCCTGCCGCAACTGTGGAGGTTGTAAGACATGTCTGCAAGTCCTTTGCCTGCTTGCCATCAAAACATGGGGTCTTGGGCCCCTTCCCTTGAGTCTGGGTGGAACTTTGTGACTGACTTGACAAACAGAATGCAGCAAAGTGATACTGTCACTTCTGACACAAGTTCAGGAAAGGCCCCTCAGCTTCGCTGATCTTTCCCAGGAGCCTCAGTCCAAGGGGACTTCCCAGGTGGAGATAGTGGTAAAGAACCCACCTATCAATGCAGAAGACGTAAGAGACATGGGTTTGATCCCTGGATTGGGAAGACTCCCTGGACAAGGGCATGGCAACCTAATCCAGTATTCTTGCCTGGAGAAATTCCACAGACATATAAGAAGGTTCAGGTCTTCTGAGGCCAACATGTGAGGAGGACACAGTGAGAGACTAGAGACAAAGATATTGACTTCTGAGGAGCTCGCATTATTCCGATCCTAGCTGGTTAAGTCCTAGCACCAGAATGAGGATGCCACCAGGTGACTGTAACCAAAACAAACCCCTGAGCAAAATCTGCAGAGCAGAGCCCAACCAAACCCCAGTCGCAGGAACAAAATAAATGATGGTCTATATTTTAAACCACTGTTTTGTGGTAGTTTATTGAGCAAATGGCAGGCACCAGCTCTTTCTAAAGGTACTTGGTTGATGTAAAGTATTGCAAGGGCTATATCTTAATAGTATCTCAAATATGGCTACGGCTCCTACCCTGCTGATAATTAACATAATAATGGCTGCCATATGTTGTGTGCCTTCTGTGAAGGCAGACACTTACTTAAGTGCTTTCTATACATTATTTACTTGTGTTAAAAGAGGAGCTAAAAAGTCTCTTGATGAAAGTGAAAGAGGAGAGCGAAAAAGTTGGCTTAAAGCTCAACATTCAGAAAACGAAGATCATGGCATCTGGTCCCATCACTTCATGGGAAATAGATGGGGAAACAGTGGAAACAGTGTCAGACTTTATTTTCTTGGGCTCCAAAATCACTGCAGATGGTGACTGCAGCCATGAAATTAGAAGACGCTTACTCCTTGGAAGAAAAGTTATGTCCAACCTAGATAGCATTTTCAAAAGCAGAGACATTACTTTGCCGACTAAGGTCCGTCTAGTCAAGGCTATGGTTTTTCCTGTGGTCATGTATGGATGTGAGAGTTGGACTGTGAAGAAGGCTGAGCGCCGAAGAATTGATGCTTTTGAAGTGTGGTGTTGGAGAAGACTCTTGAGAGTCCCTTGGACTNTGATGCTTTTGAACTGTGGTGTTGGAGAAGACTCTTGAGAGTCCCTTGGACTGCAAGGAGATCCAACCAGTCCATTCTGAAGGAGATCAGCCCTGGGATTTCTTTGGAAGGAATGATGCTAAAGCTGAAACTCCAATACCTTGGCCACCTCATGCGAAGAGTTGACTCATTGGAAAAGACTCTGATGCTGGGAAGGATTGTGGGCAGGAGGAGAAGGGGACGACCGAGGATGAGATGGCTGGATGGCATCACGGACTCGATGGACGTGAGTCTGAGTGAACTCTGGGAGTTGGTGATGAACAGGGAGGCCTGGCGTGCTGTGATTCATGGGGTCACAAAGAGTCGGACACGACTGAGCGCCTGAACTGAACTGAACTGACCTGTAACAGGACACGGCTTTATTGTATTATGAGTATTCTTCAGATTTTCTTAGGTTGGAGTCCTTCCATTTTTCAGTCTTCTGTACTTACTGAAATTTGCCTAAAATTTGATACTCTGATATCTTTTTTAGCCATATCATTTGTATTTCCTATATGAGTGGTATTTTTATTTTTTCTGAGTATAAGTTTTGTCATACTGCTAATGAAACTTTATTCGTAAGTGTTTGCACTTATTCCTAAGATTTCCTTTGGGTATTGAATAGCTTCATATTACATAGACCAGCCATCAAGGTTGTCCACAGCTTGTCACAGCCTATCTTTCTTATCTGATTGTTTTTTTCTCCTTGACTCAAATATTCTTTTCCTGCCTAGATTATCCTGTGAGTCTGTCAGGACCTCGGTTCAGATCCCAGTCATTTACTACCTCCTTTATATAGGTTTCTTGTTATCTTCAGTTAACTTTCTTTAAATTTTTAAATAATTAGAATTGCAAAGATTGCAGGGATAGTATGAAGAAGACCTGTGTACTGTTTGCCCATTTTCTCCATTGGTCACATCTTACATAATTATAGTACAGTATTAAAATCAGCAAACTGACATTTGTACAATGTGTGAGTGTGGATTAGTATGTGCCATTTTATCATTTGTGTAAGTTCTGTATTTTTGCCACAATCAGGATGCAGAACTGTTCCATCATCACAGACATTTCCTGATATCAATGCTTTGCCAATTAAAGTGTAAGAATCTTACCCTCTCCATGTCTCTTTATTATCCCTTGAAGAATAATATAATGGTCTTAAAATTTTTCTCTCTATAAGTTGAAGTCTCTACCAGACAGTATTGTATTTTTGCTTTGATCATTGAATATAATTTAGGAAACTCAAGAGAAGTAGGAAAGTCTATTTTACTTATTCATGCTTTTTCTCCTTCTGTTATTTTTCCTTTTTTCCTGATGTTCTAAGAGTCACTCATTTATCATTTCCTTTCTTTTTAAGAGCATCCTTTAGGCATTCTTTAGGGTAAGTCTGTGGGTGACAATTCTCTTAGTTTTCCTTCATCTTTTGTGTTTTGAGATATTCTGATGACAATATGGAAGACACGACTTCCCCTTTAGTCATTTTTTTTTTCTTTTTACTATGTATCGATGTTTATTGAGGTATAGTTGATTTACAGTATAAAGTTTTAGGTGTATAACATAGTGATGCACAGGTTTTAAAGTTATACTCCATTTATAATTATTCTAAAATACTGACTATATTCCCTGTGCTGTACAATATATCCTGTAACTTATTTATTTTCTACATAATAGTTTGTATCTCTTAATCCCATACCCCTATTTTCTTTACATGGTTTCTCTCATCCTCACACTTAGTCTTCTTATGACAGCTTATGCTAAAATGATTGTTTTGTGATTTTATCACCTTCCACGACTATGAGAATATAACATACACCAGGGGATAAAGAGGAGGAAGACCGGAAGATATCAACCTCTGTTTCACCTTTTGTCTCTTGAGAATACTTTAGTTTACTAAATTACCTGTTTGTTGACCTTTGTTGATCTTGTACGGAAATGATCAATGCTATGTAGCATCTGTAGACAGTTAATTACAAATTTGTACAGTATGTTTTTTGGGGTCATATGTTTTTGCCTTTATAAAGGCAGCAGTAAATTTTTTTCTATATCTAATTTTTTTACATACAATTTCAGTTGTGGGTAGTTAGAATAGTTTGTTACCCACATCTTTTGTTTTTTGATGGGGCTCTTGGCCTGAGAACACTGTGACCATTTCAGTATTTCACTATTTTCTAAAGTATTCCAAAGTCTACATTATTGGAACTTCCCTTATGTAGAACATAAAAGTGTTGTTGTTTTTAAAATTGCAGCCATATTTTTAAAGTAAAATCAGTTGCAATTACAGAGAACAGTAAGTCAGAAAATTTTCCAAACACTGGCCTTGAGCTGTTGTTTCTATTTTTAATTTTATGGAAACTAACTTTTTCTTCTGATTATAAAAGTAATATATGTTCATTCTAGAAAACTTGGAGAATGTTGAGGTACAATGAAGAAATACACATCAATAATGATGTATCAGCCAAGAAAGAGATTAACATTTTGACAGGTTTTACTTTTTTGAAAGATATTTAAGGACACATTTATTTATCAAAAGCATTGACATCATATTTATAGATTATTGGGCATAGTTTACTATTTATGTTTTTCACTTGTTATAAAATAGAAAATGTACTTAAACATATAATATATGAAAATTGTAAAATATAAAAATAAGTATCTTTGTATTACTCTCCAGCTTAAGATAGATATTATTAGCAACTTGGAAGTCCTCTGAGTAGATCAATTTCATCATATCCCTGCCTTTTCCTCCACAAGAAATACCTGCTAAGTCGCTTCAGTCGTGTCCGACTCTGTGTGACCCCATAGACGGCAGCCCACCAGGCTCCCCCGTCCCTGGGATTCTCCAGGCAAGAACACTGGAGTGGGTTGCCATTTCCTTCTCCAATGCATGAAAGTGAAAAGGGAAAGTGAAGTCACTCAGTTGTGTCCGACTCTTGGCCTCCCCATGGACTGCAGCCTTCCAGGCTCCTCCGTCCATGGTATTTTCCAGGCAAGAGTACTGGAGTGGGGTGCCATTGCCTTCTCCACAAGAAATACCTAGTATGCTATATTTGGTGCATATAATTTACTTCTGTTTTCTGTAGTTATGTCTAACTATATAATGTGTTGTTTACTTTTCCTTGCTTTTGACCGCTATGAAAAGGGTAACGTATCTGAGGCTTGTATTTTACTCTCAACATTATGTTGCTACAAATCATTTAAGTCTTTGTGAGTTGTTTACTTTCATTGCTCTAGGAAAATATCTTAAGGTATACACTCCACCATTCTTCTGAAGGTGGACATTTAATGATGGCAAGTTTGATGACCTGAAAGTAGTATAGTGTGGTTTGGTATATAAAATTATATATGTAAAGGTTATGTGTGTGTATTATACTAAGTGTATTACTATCACTTTTTATTTATTAATAGTTTGAAGCTGTGTTCTTAGGCGTTTGAATTTTATTGTAAGATGTTTTATCTATAGTAATTGTTTGCCTGATATTTTGTGTGATATTAAACGAACTATGCTAGTATGTGTGTATGTACGGTTAGTATTTGTATTGTTTTCAGGGTTTTTTTTGAAAATAAATTTTTAGATGTGTCTCTTGTGAAGAGCATATGGCTGAACATTTAAAACAATCCAGTTGGATCCATTATCAGTGTTATTATATTTACTAACAGGGGCATTCAGTTTGTTTACATATAATTTATTGTTAGTACATTTGAATTTTTATCTGTCATCTTAATTTGTATTTTCTGTTTTTTTGGCTCTTCTTTGTTTCTTTCTCTCCTTTTCTTGCCTGTCTTTGGATTGATTTTTAAAAATCCTTTATCCACTATCTCTCAATTATTTCTCCCTCTTTGCAAGTTATACACACTTTCTGTTCTTTCAATGCTGACCCTGTAAATTATAACATATATCCTTAAGTTATGAAAGTTTAAAGCTAATTAAACTTTTACTTTCCTCATGGATAAAGACCTTAGAACACCAAAATTCTGTTTAGCCTCCACATGATTTGTGATATCATTGTTTTAATTTTCTTTTTATTCCTACTAGACGTTATTATAGTTTCACAAAATAAGTGTTAGTCTGTATTGGCAGCCTGCATTTTGGCTTTTTATTCCTTCTTTCCCTCGATCTCAGACCTTCCATTTGAGATCACTTACCTTTTGCCTGAAGAATGTCCTTTGTAGTTTCCATTGATGGAAGTCTCTCTGCAACTAACATATTCAGGTTTTTAAAAAAATTCTATTGTTTGGCTTGAAATTTCTTTATTTCACTCTTATTTTGAAAAGTAGGTATGTAATTCCGAGCTTGCAATTATTTTCCTGTAGTATTTTGCACACAGTATTTCACTGTCTTCTAGCTTTGTTTTTTGATGGTTTAAAATTAGCTAGACATCTGATTCCCACTTTGAATGTAATTTATCTTTCTTCACTTGTCTCCTTTAAAATTTTCTGCATATCCTAGACTTTTAGCTGCTTCATTGTGAGATGTTGGTGAGTAGATTTCTTTTTGTTTATATATTTTGGGTTTATTTTAAAATGCATGTTTGAACCAGTGGAGTAATGTCTTTCATCAATTCTGGAAAATTCTCAGCCATTTTTTCTTTAATTATTTTTCTTGCCTCAATCTTTCTGTTTTCTCTTTCAGGAGCTTTAATTAAATGTGTATTAGATTAATTTCACTCTAAACTCCAGGTTTGTTATTTTCAGTTGTTTATTTTTCATTTTTCTCTGACTTGATTGATTCTGTGTAATCTCTTTCAATCTATTTTCCAGTTAGTTCTTTCTTCTGTTGTGTTTCATTATAAGTAATGTACACTGAAATTAAAATTCAGTTTTTTCCCCCCCATTTCTAGGATTTCTGTTCTTTTCCCAAATCTGGTTGTATGTGTGTGTGTGTGTGTATGTATCTTCATATCTGTCTATCTATATATATGTTTTTCATATTCTTTTCCATTGTGGTTTAGTACAGAATATTGAATATAGTTCCCCATGCTGTATACTAGGACCTTATTGTTTATCCATTTTATATCTACCAGTTTAATAGTTTTCTATTTTTATAAGGTATTTTCAACAATTTTATTTTCTGAAAACAGGTAAAGAATAGTTGTAATATCTTTGCCTATTAATTCTAACAGCTTAAGTCTTGTTGGTGTTTTTCTGCTAGTTCATACTCATAGATCTTTATTTTCTTTTTTGCCTAGTTTTCTTTGACTCTGTCATGGCCATTACCTTTGAAAAAAAATGTGTATGCATGTGTGTGTTTGTGTGTATTCCTTGAAATCTTGAATGAAAGTTTCTTTCTCCAGGGCTGAATTTTGTCTGTTTCTGTCAGGTACCTAGTAACACTGCCAATAAAGGACTTTTAAAACCCAACTCATGTGGTCTACCCAGATACAGGCTGCAATTTCTTTTGAGGCTTTGGGTATGAATATAGCTTCTTCAAACTGTTGTTTATTTTAACTCCTCTACTCCTGATCCAGCCCCCTGACTTTCTTTCCTTTTTTTTTTGGTAATATTGTGGTCTGCTCTGTACCAAGGTATCTTTCATTGGACTCCCCTCTGGATGGTAAGGATTTAGTGATCTATTCCTACTTCTAGAGTGTAGTTATTCTTTGAAACTTCATATAGGAGAGAATCTTGGATTCTTGGATGGATTTGACCCTTAAATTCTGCCTTCTTTGCCCTTTTAGGCTCCCAAGGTGAATCTCACGTTTTTGGACTTGTAATTGAGAAATATCTTCAGTTCAAAATCAGTTTGGTGCTCTAGTATTCTCCTTATTTCTCTGGGTATCAGGTTTCTTCTGAAACTTGTCCTGGTGTTTTCACTTCACTGTTTTTTATGTGATGCTTTAATGTTTTAGCTAACACTTATTTTAAGAAGAAATGTTGGTTTGAGTAACTGTATGATTTGTTGTTGTTTTTACTGCTAACTCAGTTTCTTTGGAACTTTATTTATGGGTGCTGTTGTTCATATAAGAAAATTGTATTAGTAACTGCACATGAAGGGGAGAACATTAATTACTTGACATCAGTGTAAATTAAATTTTCACTTTGGTAGTTTTTCTGCCCCTGATCCATATGTCAACTATGTAGTAGCTACAGATACCCAAGGAAAGTCTTCTTTTTACCTGGTCCCCTGCCCATGAATATTTATTTTGTACATAGGCCTGGGTCCATGTTATATGATTTTGTGGGATATATATTTCTCTAGTTTGCTTTGGATTAAGTATGTATCCCTTTGTTCTTTTGCCTTTGTACCACATCTCCAGTTTAATTCCTTGCCCTGTGTGAGCCAGAGGCTTTGTTTCCTGTCCCCCTTGTGTATTCATTAAAAATGAAGCTATTGGCCAAGAGTTGGCAAACTTTTTTTGTGAAGGGCCAGATAGAAAATATTTTAGACTTTTCAGGTCATACAGTCTCTGCTGTTGTGATATGAAAATATCTGTAGACAAGACTTAAATGAATGAGCATAGGTATATTGTAAAGAACTTCATTTATGGACACTGAAATTTGAGTTTCATATAATTTTCATTTGTTAAGATTTCTTCATTTTTATTTTCAACTATTAAAATTTAAAAACTATTCTTAGTTTATGATTATAAGCTGGATTTGGCTTGTGGGTTATAGTTTTCCGACTCCTGCTTTAGGCCATTAAGATAGCTTTCCTCCTTGCTGATCTCATTCCTGGCCCTTTTAGAATTTTTCTCACTTCCGTGCAAGCTTAGGAAAGCTTAATATTCATTTTAATATGAAGTTAAAAAAGCAAATTTTCTATTTTATCCAGCATTTTAGGTGTTTTGCAGTAGGAACATTTCAGAATACGCACATTGCCAGATTCATGTTTATTTCATCAGTTCATATTTAGTAATATATAGTAAAATATGAACAAAAGGCCAAACATTCCATTTTAGATTTTATGACCCTGTCTGATCCTTGTTTTGCATTCTTTGTTTTATATAACTTTAAGAGTGTATGTACATTGTTTTTGTTCTGTGCTTTCAATTAATGTTCTTTTGTATGCATAACAATCTCCATACTTATTTTTAAATGAGTATTAATATTCTTTGTCTTGTTGTACTACAGTTTCCTTAATTTACTTCCTTATTTGGAAATTGTGGGTTTTTTTCCCCCTTCAGGTATTTGGTTTTGTTGTTGATTGCAACTGAGTTTCTGCTGACAAGTGCTGAGTAGTGTCTGACTGTCTATAACTCCACGGGATTTTTCCAGGCATGAATATTGGAGTGGGTTTCCTTTTCCTTCTCCAAGGGATCTTCCCAACCCAGGGATCCAACTGGCTCTCTTGCATCTGCTGCATTGGCATGCAGATTCTTTATCACTAGCACCACCATAACTGAGTACTATAGCAATTTAAAAAAGTGGAAAAGGTTTTTGTTTCCCATCGTGATTCATTTCATTAAGACCGTTTAAAACACTTAAAGGAAGGTGCTTCCTAAAGAGGGGATCTTATTTTGTTCCTTCTTCACTCCAGATAACCTCTGCACAGCAAATGCCTGTTCAGTAAAATGTTTTGTTACATGAACACTAAGTCATTAAATGAGAGTAAATTGAGACGTATACCTCTGATTGTATTGTCATTGTTTTAATGATAATAAAACAATTCAAGCTGTTTCTCCTTAGCTTTCCCCCAAACAAGAATGGAACATTTCCTCTTCTACCTGTCCCAGGGAACCAAAGCCAGTACGTATTGTGGCTTGAAAAATACCAAATACAACTGAGTTGAATGACTTTCTTAAAAGTAGATTTTTGTTCTCTTTTCAAGAGGACAAATAATAAGAAAAATTGGCATATAGCCATCAGTTCTTTACTATGTGGATTGTATACATGTGTTCAAGGAAAAAAAATGGCATTTAAAACAATAGGGTTATATTTTTCTTGTATCACAAAGTAAGGAGGTAGGCAGTTCAGTGCTGATGCATTTGGGGCCCAGTCTTCTTCTATACTTCTGCCCAGAAATCCATAACATGTAGCTTTTACCCATATGTGTTTTCTTCTCATAATTTCTCTCTCCAGCGTTATGTCAAGAAGAAGAGTAAGAGGTGAAGGGGGATGCAAACCGAGCTGAACCTTTACTTTTTTAAAAAGCATTCCTAGATGATTTTTGTAAACAATTTCAAAATGTAGTTTTTTAACCTAAGCACACTGCTACTTCTAACAAAATTGGAAATCTTTTCTTTTTCTTTTAAACTAATTTATTTTTTAATTGAAGGATAATTGCTTTACAGAATTTTGTTGTTTTCTGTCAAACCTCAACATGAATCAGCCATAAGTTGATTCATACATACCCTCCCTTTTGAAACGCCCTCCCGTCTCCCTCCCCATCCCACCCATCTAGGTTGATACAGAGCCCCTCTTTGAGTTTCCTGAGCCATACAGGAAATTCCCCTTGGCTGTCTATGTTACATATGGTAATGTAAGTTTTCATGTTACTCTTTCCATACATCTCACCCTCTTCTCCCCTTTCCCCATGTCCATAAGTCTGTTCTCTATGTCTGTTTCTCCATTGCTGCCTTGTAAATGAATCCTTCAGAACCATTTTTCTAGATTCCATATATATGTGTTAGAATATGATATTTATCTCTCTTTCTGACTTACTTCACTCTGTATAATAGGTTCTAGGTTTATCTGTCTCATTAGAACGGACTCAAATATGTTCCTTTTTATGGCTGAGTAATATTCTGGGGTGTGTGTGTGTGTGTGTGTGTGTATACTGCAACTTCTTTATCCATTCATCTGTCGATGTTCTAGCTATTGTAAACAGTGCCGCAAGAACAATGGATACATGTGTCTTTTTCAATTTTGATTTTCTCAGGGTATATGCCTAGGAATGTCATTGCTGGGTCATATGGTGGTTTTATTCCTAGTTGTTAAAGGAATCTCCATTCTGTCTTCCATAGTGGCTGTATCAATTTACATTCTCCACACCTTCTCCAGCATTTATTGTTTGTAGACTTTTTGATGAGGGCCATTCTGACCAGTGTGAGGTGATATCTCATGGTAGTTTTGATTTGTATTTCTCTAATAATGAGTGATGTTGAGCATCTTTTCATGTGTTTGTTAGCCATCTGCATGTCTTCCTTGGAGAAGTGTCTGTTTAGGTCTTTTCCCCACTTTTTGATTGGGTTGTTTGTTTTTCTGGTATTGAGTTGTACGAGCTGCCTGTATATTTTGGAAGTTAATCCTTTCATTTGCTATTATTTTCTCCCATTCTGAGGGTTGTCTTTTCACCTTGCTTATAATTTCCTTTGCTGTGCAAAAGCTTTTAAGTCTAATCAGGTCCAACTTGTTTACTTTTGTTTTAATTTCTGTTACTATTGGAGGTGGGTCATAGAGGATCTTGCTTTGATTACGTCATTGAGTGTTCTCCCTATGTTTTCCTCTAAGAGTTTTATAATTTCTGGTCTTACATTTAGGTCTTTAATCCATTTTGAGTTTATCTTTGTATATGGTGTTAAGAAGTGTTCTAATTTCATTCTTTTACATGTAGTTGTGCAGTTTTCCTAGCACCGTTTATTGAAGAGGCTGTCCTTGCCCCATTGTATATTCTTGCCTCCTTTGTCAAAAAAAAGGTACCCATAGATGCTTGGGTTTATTTCTGGGTTTTCTATCTTGTTGCATTGGTCTATATTTCTGTTTTGTGCCAGTGTCATACTGTCTTGATGACTGTAGCTTTGTAGTATAATCTGAAGTCAGGAAGGTTGATTCCTCCAGCTCCATTCTTCTTTCTCAAAGACTGCCTTGGCTATTCGGGATCTTCTGTGTTTCCATATGAATTGTGAAATTTTTTATTCTAGTTCTGTGAAAAATGCTATTGGTAATTTGATAGGGATTGCATTGAATCTGTAGGTTGCGTTTGGTAGTATAGTCATTTTCACAATATTGATTCTTTCTACCCAGGAACATGGAATATCTTTGTATCTGTTTATGTCATCTTTGATTTCTTTCATTAGTGTCTAATATAATTTTCTGTGTACAGTTCTTTCATCTCCTTGGGTAAGTTTATTCCTAGATATTTAATTCTTTTTGTTGCAATGGTGAATGGGGTTGATTCCTTAATTTCTCTGTCTGATTTTTTATTGTTAGTATATAGAAATGCAAGTGATTTCTGTGTATTGATTTTGTATCATGCAACTTTGCTAAATTCACTGATTAGCTCTAGTAATTTTCTGATACTGTCTTTAGGGTTTTCTATGTATAGTGTCATGTCATCTGCAAACAGTGAGAGCTTTACTTCTTTTCCAATCTGCTGCTGCTGCTAAGTCGCTTCAGTTATGTCTGACTCTGTGTGACCCCATAGATAGCAGCCCACCAGGCCCTCTGTCCCTGGGATTCTCCAGGCAAGAATACTAGAGTGGGTTGCCATTTTCTTCTCCAATGCATTCACGCATGCTAAGTCACTTCAGTAGTGTCTGACTCTATGGACAGCAGCCCACTAGGCTCCTCTGTCCACAGGAATATCCAGGCAAGAATACTGGAGTGGGTTGCCATTTCCTTCTCCTTCCTGATCTGGATTCCCTTTATTTGTTTCTTCTCTGATTGCTGTAGCTAGGACTTGCAGAACTATGTTGAATACTAGTGGTGAAAGTGGATATCCTTGTCTTGTTCAAGATCAACCCTGGGATTTCTTTGGAAGGAATGATGCTAAAGCTTAAACTGCAGTACTTCGGCCACCTCATGAGAAGAGTTGACTCATTGGAAAAGACTCTGATGCTGGGAGGGATTGGGGGCAGGAGAAGGGGACGACAGAGGATGAGATGGCTGGATGGCATCACTGACTTGATGTATGTGAGTCTGGGTGAACTCTGGGAGTTGGTGATGGACAGAGATGCCTGGCATGCTGCGATTCATGGGGTCGCAAAGAATCTGACACGACTGAGCGACTGAACTGAACTGAATAGTTGTTCAGGATAATCTCTTATGACCCATTATATTTCTATGGTGTCAGTTGTAACTTCTTTTTCATTTCTGATTTTATTGATTTAGGCTCTCTCTCTCTTTTTTTTTCTTGGTGAACTTGGATATGGGCTTATTGATTTTGTTTATATTTTCAGTAAACCAGATTTTAGTTGCATTGATTCTTTTCTCTTTTTGTTTGTTTGATTTTAGTCTGTATTTCATATATTTCTGCTCTGATTCTTTTGCTTTCTTTCCTTCTACTAACTTTGAGTTTTGTTCATTCTTTTTCTAGCTACTTTATCGGTAATGTTAGGTTGTGTATTTGGAATTTTTCTTGTTTCCTGAAGTGAGCTTGTATTGCTATAAACTTCCCTCTTTGAACTTATTTTGCTGTGTCCTATAGATTTTGAAGCCTTGTATTTTTATTTTCATTTGTTTCAAAGTATTTTTTGGTTTCTTTTTTGTTTTTTTTGTTGATCCATTGGTTGTTTAGTAGCAGATGTTTTAGCTACCATGATTGTGTTTTTTGCAGCTTTTTTTCTGGTAGTTGATTTCTGTCTCATAACATTTTGGTCCAAAAAGTTACTTGATATGATTTCAGTGTTCTTAAATTTAAGAAGGCTCCCTTTGTGGCCTAGCAGGTGACTTATTCTGGAAAATGTTCCATGTGTGTGTTGAAAATAATGTGTATTCTGCTGCTTTAGAGGCAGTGTTCCATATATATCATTAAATCCATATGATGTAGTGTGTCTATTAAGGGCAGTTCAGTTCAGCTCAGTCGCTCAGTCGTGTCTGACTCTTTGCGACCCCACGAATCGCAGCACTCCAGGCCTCCCTGTTCATTACCATCTCTTAGAATACACTCAGACTCGCGTCCATCGAGTCAGTGATGCCATCCAGCCATCTCATCCTCGGTCGTCCCCTTCTCCTCCTGCCCCCAATCCCTCCGAGCATCAGAGTCTTTTCCAATGAGTCAACTCTTCGCAAGAGGTGGCCAAAGTACTGGAGTTTCAGCTTTAGCATCATTCCTTCCAAAGAAATCCCAGGGCTGATCTCCTTCAGAATGGACTGGTTGGATCTCCTTGCAGTCCAAGGGACTCTCAAGAGTCTTCTCCAACACCACAGT
>SJYT01060756.1:307552-336274 GCA_006410635.1 Cephalophus harveyi
CTTTCTTATCTCTTCTTGCTATTCTTTGGAACTCTGCATTCAGGTGCTTATATCTTTCCTTTTCTCCTTTGCTTTTCGCCTCTCTTCTTTTCACAGCTATTTGTAAGGCCTCCCCAGACAGCCATTTTGCTTTTTTGCATTTCTTTTCCATGGGGATGGTCTTGATCCCTGTCTCCCATACAGTGTCACGAACCTCATTCCATAGTTCATCAGGCACTCTATCT
This sequence comes from Cephalophus harveyi, assembly GCA_006410635.1. Lineage (NCBI taxonomy): Eukaryota > Metazoa > Chordata > Mammalia > Artiodactyla > Bovidae > Cephalophus > Cephalophus harveyi. The sequence goes on from SJYT01060756.1 coordinate 307,777, forward strand.
ATCAGATCTAGGCCCTTAAATCTATTCCTCACTTCCACTGTATAATCATAAGGGATTTGATTTAGGTCATACCTGAATGGTCTAGCAGTTTTCCCTACTTTCTTCAATTTGAGTCTGAATTTGGTAATAAGGAGTTCATGATCTGAGCCACAGTCAGCTCCTGGTCTTGTTTTTGTTGACTTATAGAGCTTCTCCATCTAAGAGCAGTATTTCCTTATTAATTTACTGTTTGCATGATCTGTCTATTGATGTTAGTGAGGTCTTAAAATCTCCTACCAATTTTGTGTTACTGTCAACTTCTTTTTTTTATGTCTGTTAATATTTGCTTTATGCATTTAAGTGCTTCAATGTAGTGTGCACATATATTTATAATTGTTACACCTTCTACTTAAATTGACCTCTTGAATATTATGTTATGGCCTTCTTTGTCTTGTTCAGTAGTCTTTGTCTTAAAGTCTATTTTGTCTGAAATAAATATTGCTTTCTTTTCATTTTTGCTTGCATGATAAAACCTTTTTCCATACTCTCACCTTCTGTCTGTGTGCCTTTACATTTGAAATAAATCTTGTGTAGGCAGCATTTATGGGCCTTTTTTTTTTTTTTTTTTGGGTATCCTTTCAGCCACTCTGTGTCTTTTGATTGGAGCACTTAGTTCACTTATATTTAAAGTAATTATTAATATATACTTTTTCTGCCATTTTGTTAATTGTGTTTGTAGTTCCTTTTAGTTCCTTTCATCTTTTTTATCTTTTTTTATTGTGATTTGATGACTATCTTTAGTATTATTTTTGGTTTCCATTCCTTTTGTGTGTGTGTGTATGTATGTATATTTGTTAACAGATTTTTGGTTTTTGATTACTGTGAGAGATATATATGATAGTTTTAAGTTGCTGATCTCTTAATTTCAAATTCATTTTAACAGTCCTGCATTTGTAGTCTCATCCCCTCGTGATTACTGTCTTTTGACATTTTATTTAGCATCTAATTGTTTTGTGTATCCCTTAACTCCTTATTGTGGGTAAGAATGATTTTATTCCTACCTTCCTACTGGCTTTGTGTGTGGTTGATTTCCTATCTTACCCTATATTTTCCAGTACTCTTTTGTAATTTCATGTTTCTAGTTTTGGCCTTTCCTTTTTTGCTTAGAAAGTCCTTTTAACATTTCTTATAAAATTGGTTTGGTGGTGCTAAATTCTTTTAGCTTTGCTTGTCGGTAAAATTTTGACCTCTCCATGAAATCTGAATGAGACCCTTGCTGGGTAGAGTATTCCTGCTTGTAGATTTTTAAATTTCATCAATTGGAATATGTCGTGCCACTCTTCTGATCTGCAGAGTTTCTACTGAGAAGTCAGTTGGCAGCCTAAGGGGAGTTACCTTATATGCAACCTGTTACTTTTTCCCTTGCTGCTTTTTATATTCTCTCTTTATCTTTCATTTTTGCCATTTTAATTAAAATGTGTCAGCCATTCTTCCTGGACTTGAATGTCTGTTTCCTTTCCCAGATTAGGAAGTTTTCAGCTATTATGTCTTCAACTATGTTCTCTGTCCTTCCCCCTCCCCCCTTTTTTGTCTTTGCTTTTTGGGACTCCTCTATTGCAAGTGTTGCTATGCTTGATGTTGTCCTAGAGATCTCTTAAACTTTTCTTATTTGTTTTTATTTTTATTTCCTTCTTTTTGTTCAGGATCAGGATTTCCACTGCTCTGTCTTCCAGCTCACTGATGGGTTTCTCTGCATTGTTTATTCTGCTTTTGATTGCTACTGTGTATTTTTCAATTATTTTATTCTTCATCTCTGGTTGGTTGCTCTTTATATTTTCCAACTTCCTGTTACAAACTTCTGTTTTCTCACTCTGTGTCCATTCTTCTCTCAAATTCTTTGATCATCTTGACAATCATTACCCTGAACTCTTTCTCTAATAGTTTGGTTATCTCCACTTCACTTAATTCTTATGGGCTTTTATCTTGTTTGGAACATGTTTCACTGTTTACTCATTTTGCCTAACTTGTTTTATTATCTCATTCCTTTATTTCAAACATTTTTATTGTTGACTCATTTTGCTTAACTTGTTGTTTTATTTCTATGAATTTGGTAGATTGGTTATGTTTCCCAACTCTGGAGATATGGTCTTTTGTAGGGGACATCCTGTGTGTACCAGCAGACCACTTTCCATTTAGTCACCAGAACTATATGCTATAGGGATGTACCCTATGTGGGCTGTGTGAGTACTTCTGTTTCATTGAACTGGCTACTGTGGGTAGTCTGGTAGGCTTGGTTCCCGGTTTGATTGGTTGCCAGGCCCTGCCTTGTACAAAGGTTTCTGGCAGCTCATTGGCAGGGCTGGGTCACGCTGCAGCTGGCTGAGGAATCCTGTGGGAACCTGGGGCTAGTGCTGACTTACTGGTGGATAGAGTTGGTTCCACGAGATCCCCAGGCTGGTACCTGTCCACTGATGGGTGCAGCCAGGTGCCAGGGCTAATGCTGGCCCCCTGGCAGGTGGAGTTGGGTACTGGTATCTAGCTGCAGAGCCCAGAGGCTTCAGAGCTGGTGTCAGAGTGCTGGTGGGTGGGCTGGTTCCTGACACAGTTGTCTCTTTGGCTCATGGTTCCTGAACTTTGTGTTGGCCTGCTGGTTGTTTAGCTGTGTCCTCAGGCTTTGGGGCTGTAGTTGTCCTGTGGCTGGTGTCCTCTTGCTAATGTGTGAGGCTACTCCTGATGCTAGAGACAACTTGCTAGTGACCAGGACCAGAAATTCTAGTTCCTGTCCACTGTTGTGTGTAGGTGGGTCCCATGGTCCCTGGCAGCAGATTCCCATGAATCCCAGGTTTAGCGTCTATCCAGTGGTATGTAGGTTCAGTCTTGGGCCTTTTGGGCAGGGGCAGCTGTGGGCTCAGGGGGCCTTCAGGCAGCCTTTGTGGTTGGACGGAGCTGTGTACTCACCTGCTTAGTTAGGTACTTGGCCTGAGGTGTCCCAGTACTGGTGCCTGTAGGCCATTGGGTAGGCACAGGTCTGGATTCTGAGGCTCATAAGCTAGGGGGAGGATTCTAAATTTGTTTTTGCCAGCACCAATGTCCATGTGGTAGAACAAGCTCCCTGAACTGTCTGCTGCTGCTTCTCTTTCCCCAGGGTAGGCTCCAGTTGCCTTCTATCTCTCTGGGAAACTCTCAAGATCAGCAGATAGGTCTGACTCATGCACCTTTCAGATGACTGCTTCTGCCTTGTATCCTGGAGCATATGAGATTTTATGTGCACTTTTTAAGAGTGCAGTCTTGATTTCTAGCCTTCTGGGACTCCCAACAGTAGACCCTGCTGGCCTTCAAAGTCAAGTGTTTAGGTAGCTTGTTTTACTGGTACAGGACTTTAGGGCTGGGAAACCTGCTGTGGGGCTTAGATTCATCACTTTTAGGGGTGAACACCTGCAGTTGTAATTATTCTTCCATTTATGGGTCACCCATTTGGGGTATGGGCCTTGACTATACTGTGTCTCTGCCCCTCCTGCCCATCTTGTTGTGGTTCCTTCTTTAATATCTTTAATTTGTAGAGGATCTCATCTGATAGGTTGCAGTTATTTTCATCAATGGTTGTTCTGTAAGTAGTTGTAATTTTGGTGTGTCATTAGAGGAGCCGAGCTCAGGATCTTAATTCTGCCATCTTGGCCGATATCTTGTGCATTTTTTATGTTAGCCTCTCTGTATTTTTTAAAGTGTGTTTCTATTACATAGCATAGATTTAGTCTTTCTTTAAAAAAAAATTTTTTTTTGTAAATCCATTTTGACAGTAACTATCTTTTACATAGTATTGTTAGTTCATTTGCATTTATCGTAAATCCTCATGTGGCTGCATTTAAATTGTGTGTTTCTTCTTTATTTGTTGTGAGGTGAGGTGAAGTCACTCAGTCGTGTCCGACTCTTTGTGACCCCATGGACTGTAACCTACTAGGCTTCTCTGTCCATGGGATTCTCCAGGCAAGAATACTGGAGTAGATTGCCATTTCCTTCTCCAGAGGATCTTCCCGACCCAGGGATCGAACCCAGGTCTCCCACATTGGAAGCAGAGCTTTAACCTCTAAGCCACCAGGGAATCCATTTGTTGTAGCTGTTCTTTATTCATTTGTTCCTCCTTTCTTCATTTGGGTTCATTTGTCATTTTTTAGAAATCTATTTCATCTTCTCAATGAGCTTTTTGCTTTAGTCTTAATTTTTAGTTATATACCAATTTTTTATTGGGCTTCTTTGGTGGCTCAGGTGGTAAAGAATCCACCTGCAATCTGGGAGACCTGGTATGATCCTTGGGTTGGGAAGATCTTCTGGGGAAGGGAATGCCTACCCACTCCAGTATTCTGACCTGGAAAATCCCATGGACAGAGGAGCCTGGCAGGATACAGTCCATGGGGTCTTCTTTTAATAGTAGTAATTTTCTTATTAGGCAGTCTAAAATTTTAATATGTATGTTTCACTATTCGTAGCATATCCATATAGTGTGTGTGTGTGTGTGTGTGTGTGTGTGTGTGCGTGCACGCGTGCGCTCAGTCACTCAGTCAGGTACAACTCTTTGAGACCCCATGGGCTGTAGCCTGCCAAGCTCCTCTGTCCATGGGATTTTTCAGGCAAGAACACTGGAGTGGGTTGCCATTTCCTCCTCCAGGGAATCTTCCAGACCCAGGGATTGAACCTGTATCTTTTGAGTCTCCTGCATTGACAGGGAGATTCTTTACCACTGTGCACTTGAGAAGTGTATATAGTACTAGTAAACAATTTTTATACAACAGTATTATTCCACTTATCTGCATTCTCTTTTTTGTGTTATATATTGTATTTTATTCCTACATATTTTATAAATCCCTTAATATGGTATTACCACATTTTGTTTAAATTCAAAATCCTTTAAATACATTTTCCAAGAAGTCTTTTATATTTATCCACCTATTTAAACTGTTTGGTGCTCTTTTTTTCCTCCTTCATAACTGGGTCTCCATCAAAGATCATTTTTCTTCAGCCTGAAGAACTTACTTTTATATTTATTATTGTGTAGGCTTTCTGGCAATAGTTTCAGCTTTTACTTGTCTAAGTATGCATTTATTGCACCTTTATTTAAAAGGATATTTTTCACTAGATATAAAATTCTAGATTATTTAGTTTTTTGTCTTTCCCATAACTTTAATAATGTTATTTCATTATCTTCTGCTTGTATGTTTTTGACGAGAAACCAGCTGTGAATATCATACGATATCACTTATACATGGAATCTCAAGAAGTACACAGAAACTTATTTGCAAAGCAGAAATAGAGTCACACATGTAGAGAACAAGCTTATGGTTATGGGTAGGGGGGAGGGAGTGGGATACATTGGGAGTTAGAGATTGACATATATATACTACTATGTGGGCTTGCCAGATGGCTCAGTGTTAAAGAATCTGCCTGCCAGGGCAGGAGTTGCAGGTTTGATCCCTCGGTTGGGAAAATCTCCTGGAGGAGGAAATGGTAACCCACTCCAGTATTCTTACCAGAAAAATCCTGTGGTCAGAGGAGCCCGGTGGGTTACAGTCCATGGGGTCACAAACAGTTGGACACAATTGAGTGTGTGCACACTTACTCGTCCTTGCACACATACACACACTACTATGTATATAATAGATAACCAATGAGAACCTACTGTGTAACACAGGAAGCTCTACTCCTTATATGACTTAAATGGGAAAGAAATATAAAAAAGACTGGATATATGTATATGCATAATTGATTTGCTTTGCTGAACAGCAGAAACTAACACAACATTGTAAAGCATCAATATTCCAGTAAAAATGAACTGAAAAAAAATCAGCCGTATTTCAGTTATTCCTCCACTGAATGCAACGTGTATTGTTTTTCTAGTTGCTCTTAATATTTTTTGTTCTTGTTGTTGAGTTTGTGTAGTGTTCAGGATAGGATTCTGGGGTATGTGTGTCTATTTTTTCATTCTTGGGGTTTACTGAGCTTCTTGGACCTTGGTTTGGATTTTTCCTTTTTTGAACTTTGGGAAGCTCTTATGCTTGATCTCTTCAAATATTTTTTCTGCTTCATAATTTGTCTCTTTTCTTTTGGGAATCCAGTTATGCTTTTGTTAGATTTTGATCATTTGTCTCTGATACTTTTTTTTCCTCCTTTGATAATTTGATTTCATTAATGCTGTCTTCTCTTTCGTCTGTCTCCTTTTAAGACCATCCAGTACATTCCTCATTTCAGATACCTTATGTTTCAACACTGAAATTTGTCTGATTCTTTTTAGAGTTCTCATTGATGAATTTCTTCTAGTCTTCTAAATTCGTATATATAGTACTTATTTTACTGTTTTTGTCTGCTAATTTGGACAATTAGCTCATCTGTGAATTTTCTATTACTATTAATTTTTTGATATATAAGTTGTTTTTTCCCCCTTTTATTACATGTCTTCTCATAATTTCTGATTCTCTGCTTTTCTAGTAGGGCTCTAGGATGTAAGAAATGTGAAGCTCTAGATTTCCCTGTGTTTTCCGGTACCATCCTTGTCTTCCCACATGTTGCTTACTCAGTTAATATAACTGTGAGCAGAGGTGGGGTGAAGTGGTAACTGGGTGGTGAGGATTATGAGCTTTGTGTTTGGAACATTTCTAGATTCTAATCTTTTACATCACCCTAAGTGTTAATATTAAAAATTTGAGTATTTTCCCCTTATTGCAAAATGTTGCTCTAGGCTTATTTCTCTTCTCACCTGTGACCCAGACTTGACAACTTTCTCTACTGAGAATAATGGATGCTATTCTTGGCTAATCTGGAGAAGGGCTTGTCTCTTTCTGCTACTTTGTTCATTTAGATGTTTTTCATTTGTATCTCCTATAAGTTTTTAAAGAAAAAACTATATGTTAACTTTTTGGTATGTATTTTCACTGTTATTATTGATATGGTAAAGGCAGTAGTCTTTTGTGGCCTTCCATAGCACAAGATTGGAGAAGGCAATGGCACCCCACTCCAGTACTCTTGCCTGGAAAATCCCATGGGCGGAGGAGCCTGGTAGGCTGCAGTCCATGGGGTCACGAAAAGTTGGACACGACTGAGCAACTTCACTTTCACTTTTCACTTTCATGCCCTGGAGAAAGAAATGGCAACCCGCTCCAGTGTTCTTGCCTAGAGAATTCCAGGGACGGGGGAGCCTGGTGGGCTGCTGTCTATGGGGTCGCACAGAGTTGGACGTGACTGAAGCGACTTAGCAGCAGCAGCATAGCACAAAATTGAATGGAAGAATTCAACCAGAAAGGATTGAAGAATCCTTTTTCTCCTTTGAATTAGTTTTTAAAAATTTCTTTCAGATTTTATATCCCTTTTAAAACATTAATGTGGTGGGGAAGGTAGCCCCAAATATCATGGTTAATGTGTGAGTGTGTCTGTATATATATCTCTTTATGTATGTGTTAGTTGCTCAGTTGTGTTTGACTCTTTGCGACCCCATTCACTGTAGCCCACCAGGCTTCTCTGTCCATGGAATTCTCCAGGCAAGAATACTGGAGTGGGTAGCCATTCCCTTCTCCAGGGATCTTCCTGACACCCAGAGATTGAACCTGGGTCTCCTGCATTACAGGCAGGTTCTTTACCAACTGAGCCACGAGGGAAGCCCCTGTATGTCTGTGTATATATAATAAAAAAAGAAATTGTAAAGACTGTTTGGTTCAATTATGATTTTGAACATAAGTGACTGTTTTGGAGAGAAGAGATAAGGCTGGGTTTCAGAGAAGAACTCAACCATTAAACTAAGTAATACAAAGGTGTTACTCAGTGATTTCTAATGAATAAAAATTCATTGCTCAAATGAAACTATTCAGTGATCTCTAAGACCAAAGATCTTTTCACTTCTTACAAAAAGGACTTTCTGGAAATTTTTTTTTTTCTCCTAGGAACTGGTTCAGTTCAGTTCAGTTCAGTCACTCAGTCGTGTCCGACTCTTTGCGACCCCATGAATCGCAGCACGCCAGGCCTCCCTGTTCATTACCATCTCTCGGAGTTCACTCAGACTCACATCCATCGAGTCAGTGATGCCATCCAGCCATCTCATCCTCGGTCGTCCCCTTCTCCTCCTGCCCCCCATCGCTCCCAGCATCAGAGTCTTTTCGAATGAGTCAACTCTTCACATGAGGTGGCCAAAGTACTGGAGTTTCAGCTTTAGCATCATTCCTTCCAAAGAAATCTCAGGGTTGGTTTCCTTCAGAATGGACTGGTTGGATCTCCTTGCAGTCCAAGGGACTCTCAAGAGTCTTCTCCAACACCACAGTTCAAAAGCATCAATTCTTAGTATAGAGCTTCTCCATCTTTGGCTGCAAAGAATATAATCAATCTGATTTCAGTGTTGACCATCTGGTGATGTCCATGGATGGGTAACTGGGACATGGTTTAAGAGGGAGATTAGAGGAAAAAATTAATGAATGAAATGAATGTTTTGAGGAAGAAAATCATAAAGCAAGTCAGGAAACATTTTCCCCGTCATAAATGCCTGGTCACAAATATATCTCAAACAAAAACTTGGAAAAGCTATTTCAAGACATATGACAATAGATTACCACACAAAGGATATGAACCATTGGAGATTTAAAAAAAATACAACATGCCAAGGGATATTTTAAAAGATGCTTTCTCAGCTAGATGTCCAGCAACAGATGAATGGATAAAGAAGCTGTGGTACATACACACAATGGAATATTACTCAGCCATAAAAATGAAGACATTTGAATTAGTTCTAATGAGGTGGATGAACTTACAGCCTATTATACAAAGTGAAGTAAGTTAGAGAGAGAAAAACGAATATGGAATCTAGAAAGATGGCCCTGATGAATGTACTTTCAGGGCGGCAATGGAGACACAGGCATACAGAACAGACTTGTGAACACGAGGCAGGGAAGGAGGGGGTTTGACCAAAGGAGAGAGCAGCATGGAAACATATACAGTTCAGTTTAGTCGCTCAGTCATGTCCGACTCTTTGCGACCCCATGAATCGCAGCACGCCAGGCACAGTACCATACGTAAAACAGATAGCCAGTGGGAATTTGCTCAATGACTCAGGGAGCTCAAACCTGGGAGACCTAGAAGGGTGGGGTGGGAGGGAAGCTCAAGAGGGAGGGGACATATGTATACCTCTGGCTGATTCATGTTGATGTATGGCAGAAACCAACACAATAATGTAAAGCAATTATCCTTCAATTAAAAATAAATAAACTGTTAAAAAAGAAGATGCTTTCCCTCACTCATGATTAAGGAAACAAAATAATATTAAGACTCCATCATTTTCCCTGGCAAATTTTTCAAACTTTGAAATTAGTGTTGAAGAAAAGGTAAAACAGCATGCTCATACCCTGAGAAGAGTATAAACTAGATTTTCTGCAGTGTAGATTTCTGCAGTGTAATCAGAAAATACTCACCAGATTTTAAATTTCACATAATGCCCATATAATTCCACAGTACTTACCCCACAAAAGTACATCAGATATATGCATAAGAATGTCCATACACGCGGACATTGCAGCACTGTTTATGAGAACACAAACCAACATAACTGTCTGTCAACAGGGTAATAGGTTAGATAACCAGAGTAATCCAGCCAGTAGAAATCTCTGAAGCATAATGTGGTTAATCTGAATGGACTGAGACAGAAGGGTCTCTCAATGGAACAAAGCAAGCTATAGACACTGTGAATGACATAATGCCATTTATGGAAGTATGCAAATTTAAATGTTTTTAATGTATATATCATTATATCATTATTGCTCATCACAAACCACTGCAAAATTTAATGGCTTAAAATGATGAGTTACTTCTTATAATTGTGTTGGGCTCTCTGGGTGGTTCTTCCGTTGATATCACTGAGCTTACTCAGGTAGTTGGAGTCAGCTGGGGTGGGGGTGAAGGGATGGGGTCAAATGGACTCACTTTTCCCGGGCCTCAGCTGGTGTGGCTGAAATGACTAGACTGGACCACATGGTTCTTCATTTTAGGCATCTCTGCACAAGGGAGGAAACACTCCCAGAACACAACCATGAAACTACAGGGTCTGTAGAGGCCAACATGCAAAGTCAAATCACTCCCCCAGCATTCTATTAGTCAAAGCACATCTCAGTCCCAGTCTGGATTCAAGAGGCGAAAAGCAAACTCCTGCTCTAGTTTGGAAATGCTGCAAAGAATCTGTGGTCATATTTAATCTACCACTTCACATGTATGCATCTACCTGTCTATAGCTATGTCCAGCTTTAAGTATCTGAAATGTTCATGAAGAAACAAGATGATTTCCTCAAAAATACAATGAGATAACACCTCACACTAGTCAGAATGGCCATCATCAAAAAGTCTACAAACAATAAATGCTGGAGACAGTATGGAGAAAAGGGAACACTCCAGAACTGTTGCTGCTGCTGCTAAGTCGCTTCATTCGTGTCCGACTCTGTGTGACCCCATAGACAGCAGCCCATCAGGCTCCTCCATCCCTGGAATTCTTCAGGCAAGAACACTGGAGTGGGTTGCCATTTCCCTTCTCCAGTGCATGACAGTGAAAAGTGAAACTGAAGTCGCTCAGTCATGTCTGACTTGTAGTGAACCCATGGACTGCAGCCCACCAGGCTCCTCCGTCCATGGGATTCGCCAGACAAGAGTACTGCACTGTTAGTGGGAGTGTGAACTGATAGAGCCACTATGGAAGATGGTATGGAGATTTCTTTAAAAACTAGAAATAAAACCACCATATGACCCAGCATTCCCAATTCTAGGCATATACCCTGAGGAAACCAAAATTGAAAAAGGCACATGTATCCCATTGTTCATTGCAGCACTATTTACAATAGCTAGAACATGGAAGCAACCTAGATGCCCATTGACAGATGAATGGATAAAGAAGTTGTGGTACGTATACACAATGGAATATTACTCAGCCATAAAAAGGAATCCATTTGAGTCAGTTCTGATGAGGTGGATAAACCTAGAACCTAGTATACAGAGTGAAGTGAGTCAGAAAGAAAAGGATAAATATCATATTCTAATGCATATATACAGAATCTAGAAAAATGGTACTGAAGAATTTATTTCCAGGGCAGCAATGAAGAAACAGACATAGAGAACAGACTTATGGACATGGGGAGAGGGGAGGAGAGAGTGAGATGTATGGAAAGAGTAACATGGAAACTTATATTACCATATGTAAAATAGATAGCCAATGGGAATTTGCTGTATGGCTCAGGAAACTCAAACAAAGGCTCTGTATCAATCTAGAGGGGTGGGATGGGGAGGGAGATGGGAGAGAGGTTCAAAAGGGAGGGGATATATGTATACCCATGGCTGATTTCTGAGGTTTGACAGAAAACAACAAAATTCTGTAAAGCAATTATCTTTCAATAAAAAAATAAAATTTAAAAAAAGTCAGAGAGGCAGAAGTGAATGTGGTACATTCCTGTGGGTTTCAAGGAGTTAGTGTCTTTATTTTATTTTCACTGTATATGATAGTGGGCATTATGTCATGATTATAGAAAAGCTGGAATTTTTTAATGCAGTGCTTAAAGGGTGACAGTGATAGTGATTTTACAAACTAGAAAAAAAAAAGAAGGAAAGAAACAAGATGATTTCCTTTGGTAAGAGAGCTGGGAATGTGAGTGGGGAAGGAAAAGGAAGAAACTTATTTTCTATTTCATGCCTTTCTATACTCAGGGCTGGCTCCATGAGCGTGAGAACTGTGAGCTAGGTGGCATAGGGCCCCACACTCAGGCTCTGGAAAGTTTAAGCCTCTGCTGTCACCATCTTGAAGTTGTTAATAATTGGGTCTTTGAACATGTGCTTTGTAAGTGAAGTCCAATGGGACAGCGGGCGTGTGTGTGAATGAAGGAGACAGTGCGGTATGCATGCCTGCTGCTCCCTGATGCCCTGCTTACCTACAGCATTCACACGCCCCCTGAGGACAGAATTCAGGTGGGCGCCTGGGAGTTCAACATAAGTCAAAGTACACGGTAAGCATGTTACATCTTCCAACGAGCAAACCCCGGTGCTACAGCCAGAGCCCCAGCTTTCTGGGATAACCAGACCTTGCTCTGAACACAGTAAGAATGCCAAAGCGCTGACAAAGGAATGCCATCTTAGCCTTCCTTACGCGTGTTGCTCCCCTGGATGAGCCAGCCGCTTACACTGAAAATAACGAGGAGGAGAAAGGAAAGCTGGGACAACTCACGGTCCTTTTCCTTTCAGTCTTCCCTTACTTGTCCGTAAGCTAAAGAGGGAGAATGTGGGCAGAAGGTGTGTGCACCAGCTGAAGAAATAAAAATGGCTGAATCAGCTTTGTGCGTGGTTTCCACTCTTCTGGTTAAAAAATGAAACACCTATGCATGTATGAGCTAGGAAACACTGTGTAATTTCACTGATTCCACATACAAGCGAAAGATTCTTAGCGTCGCTTTTCTAGCACTGCACTGCGGGAAGATAAAGAGTAAATTTGTGCTAATAATTTAAATTTAAAATTTGTCTTTACTTAGAACAACATTATATAGTAAACAAGAAATATGATGAGTTCAGATTAAGAAGAAGAAAGGAAAAAGCTTTATATTTTAGTACCCCTTTTTTTTTTTTTTTCCCTCTGGGGAAAGAGACCTTACATTTTTATTTTGCACTGGGGCCCACAAATTATGTAGTCAGCCTTGTTTATATTCTTTGACTTTGTATACATATGTCCTACTTCTGCATTTTAAAAGAATAGTTTTTTTTTTTTTTTAAACCATACCACTCTCTTCTTTCACATTTTAGTTTTATGAGCTTTATGTTACCCCTTACTTCAAATCATCATCATAGACCTGTTTTAATAAAACATGATAAGATCTGGGGGCTAGCAGCTGAGAAAAAAAAAAACAGGTACCCAAATGAAGAAACACTTTTAGTTAAAACAAAGGCCATATTTCATATTATTCCCACTCTCCTTTTCTTTTGTGGGCAAAACACTCACTGATTTATAGCACTTGAATCATAGTCAGCACAAAGAAATTAAGCAAGAATAATACGTCAGATTAAAAAACCCAAACCCAATTTTATGAACTCAATTCATGACAGCTGTACTATCAACATAAATATTTATTCTCTCAAGGGCCATGGATGCAAGGTCATATATACCTCAAGAGACGCTTGCCTTCATTGGTACGCATACAACAACTCAGGAAATGCAAAAAATAGAGGTTATTTACAGAAATAACTTCTTATAAAATTAATACCAAAAGAATTTCCCATGTTTTATGTACTAGCAAGATATCAATGTTGATATCCTAGAGTCATAATAATTAATCCTCTCCATTCAAATTGAAGGAAATATAATTTTAATACTTTTTATATTTTTAATATTGCTAAACATGTATATTAGTTTGAATTTTCACACTTTCACTTCTCAATAATGAAAAACTAATATTCTACCACAAAGCCTATTACATGCTTGATTAGAGTTTTTCAAATTGAACCATAGTTACACTTTGCAATTAAGTTCTCAAATTTAAAGATCAGATGATGCTGATAGGAGATTCAAGTTGTTGGAATTTAATGAAATAGTAAAGCAAATGGAGAAAGTAAACTAAAACCCTGGCAGGTATGCTAAGGTTAATTTGTGTAAAGAACGTGATACAAAATATCTTGAAACTTTTAGAATTAAAAACATTTTTTTTCTTTCTTTAAGGGGTTGAGAAAAAAGTCAGGTCTTGCCCAGTAATCAGTCAAAGAATATTCTGCATAAAATATTCTACAGATGATGCCCCAAAACAGGGGGTTGCTACTGCAGAAGACAGCTGTGGCTGGGGGCAGAGGTGAGAGAAAACTATACTTTCATTATAGATATCCTACCCTAATTTTAGAATTATTATTATTATTTTTTTACCAAATGCATGCATTCCTTAGTCTCAATAAATTAAATTTCTCTAAAATAAAAAAATAAAATAGTCTTTTTACTTTGCATAATGGGCCATGCTTTAGCTAATTTTTAAAAGTATCATTGCCTGACCATCAGAATAGGAGAAAATATTTGCAAGTGAAGCAACTGAGAAGGCATTACTCTCCAAAATATACAAACAGTTTATGCAGCTTAATATCAAAGGAAAAAAAACCCCACCCAATAAAAAAATGGGCAGGAGATCTACATAGACGTTTCTCCAAAGAAGACATACACAGGGCCAAAAAGCACATGAAATGAGGCTCAACATCACTAATAAGAGAAATGAAAATAAAAACTCTAATGACATACCAGCTCACATCCATCAGAATGGCCATCCAAAGATCTACAAACAATAAATGTTGGAGAGAAGAAAAGGGAAAACTCTGACACTGTTGATGGGAATGTGAATTGGTATACAGCCACTATGGAGAACAGCATGGAGGTTCCTAAAAAACTGAAAATAGAACTACCCTATGGCCTAGCAATCCGATTCCTTGGCATGTACCTGGAGAAAACCATAACTGGAAAAGATACACATACCCCAGTGTTCACTGCAGCACTATGTAAAATAGCCAGGACATGGAAGCAATCTAAATGTCCATCAACAGAGGAAAGGATAAAGAATATTACTCAACCACAAAAAAGAACGAAATGCTGTTTGCAGCAACATGGATAGACCTTGAGATTGTCATACGAAGCGAAGTAAGTCAGACACAGAAGGTTAAATATCATATGATATCATTTATATGTTGTATCTAAGAAAAGGGGGTACAAATTAACTTATTTACAAAATAGAAGTACAGATATAGAAAACAAGCTTGTGGTTACCAGGGAATAACTTATATGGCCGATATGGGGCAGAATCTTAAGGGAAAAAAAAGAGAGGATATATGTATTGATATATGTATAACTGACTTAATTTATTGTATACCTGAAACTTACACATTGTAAATCAACTATACCCCAATAAATTTTTTTTTTTTTTTAAGAACGAGGAAAAGAAAAAAATAAAAGTACCATTGTCTAAAATTGTCCATTTAGTTTTATGGGCATCATTAAATGTGGGTGGGGGGTGTAGTATGGAAGTGAGAATTCAAAACCACACTTACATGAAAAATTATTAAAGTTCAATCATTCTGGGACTGAATACAAAATATTCAAATATGCTCTATTTAGAGAAACAATGGATCCATAAATTAGCATTTTTGTTTTGACCACAGAACTTGGCATTTTTTCTAATTATTTCTTTTTCATTACAAAAAGTTTCTAGATAACAATGGCAAAACCTTAGAGCCACAGTGAAAATTATTTTTCTATCTCCAATTGCACCATCGCTAAGTCTATAAAGAAGCATTAAATTAAGAGTAAAGCTTCATTGCATTCTACCACATAAACATGCTATCTAATCTGGTCTGGATCATTTTGATTCTGTGGAAAATGGCCCTTAATTTCCTTGGAAGTAACAGAACTCTTTCAAGCTAGGATGGCCTTCTTTTCAGAAAAATGTACACACAAAAAAATATTAGGTTTGCAGATTTCTCAGTAACTGCTCCATAAACTCCCAGGGCTTACAAATTTCAGAGAAGAAGCACCTGCTCTGGATGATTCCTCTTTGCTGACTCTACCCATAGACCTACGTGCCAATAGACTAAATAAAGTTATTCTACTACTTCAAGACAAAACACAAACATTTGGGTGTAACCCTAAATTTTTCCTAAGCTAACGGAAAGCTCTTTTTAGGCCAGAATTCAGGATACTTCAACTATATTT
Organism: Cephalophus harveyi; assembly: GCA_006410635.1. Classification (NCBI taxonomy): domain Eukaryota; kingdom Metazoa; phylum Chordata; class Mammalia; order Artiodactyla; family Bovidae; genus Cephalophus; species Cephalophus harveyi. The sequence continues at coordinate 323,477 of SJYT01060756.1, forward strand.
TTGAGACTAAGCTGGCACTAATTTAATGCTAAATAATTAATATGTAAAAAAGATGAGACTGACTGCTGGCACTCAGTTGATGGTCAATAAAATTCACCTTTTATCATTAGTTACTATTCACATAGACCCACTATGCAAATGCAAAATACTAATAACCACGATGCTTCTCACACAGACCCGCCCTTTTGATAGATGCCATGGATGTTTCAAATAGGATGCTCTAGGGGGCTCACCTTCCTCCTACATGAGATGGGAGAAGACTCCCCCAAGTCCCAGAGAGAACACATGGAGTGATGTGGAGCATTCTATGCCTCTGATAAAAGACATTTTCACATGTTGAGATATAGGGGAGTCATTCTGGCTTACACATGAGTTAACTTGAATTTTATGCTAATTAAAATCGCCTGTTTGTAGACTATCAGACAAACATCGTATATCTGCTCTTATTAAAGAAAAAGATGCATTAACCAGAAGAGAATGTCTATGTTATAGACACAGATTAAATGCATCCCTTCCTGGGACACTAATGGTGGTTCTCCTTCAGTGATAAGACTCCCTTCCCAGGTACCAAGGGCACACTGACTGGTTGAACATGTGCTAGTCTGGTTTGCTTATTTTGAAACCTTGAAGAAGAAATATATCCCTGATTCGTTTAATGTTCTTTGTTCTGACAAGACATAAAACGGTGCTGAAAACCCTGCATCTCCAGAGTAGCATCTCAGAGTAACCTGGGAGCTGGCTTCTGGGCTGGTCCTCAGTTTGCTTCAAATAAAACTCTTCTATTCTTATTACTGATTGTTTATTATCTTCACTGCCACCTTCTGTGACCCAAGGGCCTAGGCCTGATAGCCACTAGGAACCCTGGTTGCACCAGGTTCTGCAGAGCCCCCACTGGAAGCCCTAACTGATGAAGCCCTGCAGGCCTCCACACCCGGGAGAAGCCGAGTGGACCCCCTAAGCATGTCTATAATAGTCCTTAGTTCACTCTGGGTCAGTCTTGAAGCCACATTTGGCCTCTTGCTCAGGGGTCTCTTGGTCCCAGCACCTCTCGGCTCCCAGGTCTCTTGGTCTGCTTGAAGAATGGCAGCACTCTGGGCCTTCATTTCCCATGAACTTCAGCAAGCCCAGATGCTGGCCGTCCTGATGCCCAGCCCCTGATCTGATCTCAACCTGTCCTTCTCAGCATCCTTGTCTTTTTGATCACCCGGATCCCCAGCTCCTCAGGAGGACACTCAGCCTGCTCCCAGCCATCCAGTCACAGACAGATCTGATTAGGAAATGAACTGCCAAGAAGAAACACCTATGTGAAGGGGCTGCTGTCATTCCTTCTTGATGCTGTTCACTTGATCTGGAGGAGGGGTCTGGGAAATGTCAGAGGAGACACCATCTGGGCTGGATCATGGGACAGTGGGAGAAACAGGTGGTTGGAAGCAAAAGGAACATTCACCAAAGAGACTGGGAAGGCAGGATTGGAGAAGTAGTTAGTAAACCTGAAGCTGGGGTCTGTTAGGGGCTGTTTCACTGAAGATGTGACCTTCAGTCTCTGGGTTTGTTATGTGTTTTTGCTCCAGGGAGCAAACAGTTACACAGCTAGTCTCTGGAAAAGATGGAGAAGGACTTCAGGAAGGTGAAGAAAGAAATAAAAAAAACGTGTTCTGATATGCACCTTTATGTTCACAGCAGCACTATTCACAATAGCCAAGACATGGAAACAATCTAAATGTCCATCAACAGGTGGATGGACAAGGCAGATGTACATATACTCAATGGAATACTGCTGCTGCTGCTAAGTTGCTTCAGTTGTGTCCAAATCTGTGCGACCCCATAGACGACAGCCCACCAGGCTCTGCAGTCCCTGGGATTCTCCAGGCAAGAACACTGGAGTGGATGGCCATTTCCTTCTCCAATGCATGAAAGTAAAAAGTGAAAGTGAAGTAGCGCAGTGGTGTCTGACTCTTCGCGACCCCATGGACTGCAGCCTGCCAGGCTCCTCCATCCATGGAATACTGCTGCTGCTAAGTCACTTCAGTCGTGTCCGACTCTGTGTGACCCCATAGATGGCAGCCCACCAGGCTCCCCTCTCCCTGGGATTCTCCAGGCAAGAACACCAGTGGGTTACCATTTCCTTCTCCAATGCATGAAAGTGAAAAGTGAAAGTGAAGTTGCTCAGTCGTGTCCGACTCTTCACGACCGCATGGACTGCAGCCTACCAGGCTCTTCTGAACATGGGATTTTCCAGGCAAGAGTACTGGACTGGGTTGCCATACTCAGCCATAAAAAGAATGAAATAATGCCATTTGCAGCAACAAGGATGGGCCCAGAGATTATCATACTACATGAAGTAAATTGGAAAGAGAAAGACAAATACCATATGATATCACTTATATGTGAAATCTAAACAGATTCACAGGTATGGAACAGACTTGTGACTGTCAGCAGGAGGAAGAGTTGGGGAGAGATGAATTGGGAGTCTGAGATTAGTACATGCAAACTATTATATATAGAAATGGATAAACAATGCAGTCCTACTGCATAGCACAGAGAACTATATTCAATATCCTATAAAGAACTGTAATGCAAAAATATGAAAAACAATGTATATATATGTATAACTAAATCACTTTGCTCTACAGCAGAAACCAATGAAGCATTGTAAATCAACTATACTTAAATGAAAAAAAGAAAAAGAAAACCCTGTTCTCTTCTCAGGAAAGGCCAGGAGGTTCTGATGGGCTCTTGTCTCCATGAAGAACTTGAGGATGAGAGAAGCTTGTCCTCTCACTGAGAGACCGGCTATGACCCACTTGTGTCCCAGCAGAACAGGTGTGTTTCATCTGTGGCACCTGGATCCTTTGCCTGAGTCCGGCAGCATCTTTCTGTCAATCACACTGGTATCAGCCTCATGGTGACAGCTCACAGAGGAGGTTTTACTCTGGCCACTCTCCACCTGTCCCCGGCAGATACTCTGTTCTCCCCCCAGCTCCAGCCCCTGCATGAGCCTCTGCTGGAGCTCGTGTCTATTCATATCGTAAGATTTATTTTCATACATTTCTCTTCATTAGCCTGCAAGCTCCTTGAGAGCGACAGCCTGTTCAGATCTTTGTCCCAGTGCTTAGTGCAGCCCCTGGCCTTCAGTGGATGCACAGCTAATGCTTGCTGGCAAGATTTAGGCTGATATGAGCATGTGTATAAGTTGGTAGAGGCGATATGGCTGGAAAAGGATGAATTCTCACCCTTCAAATTTAGGCAACTTCGAATGCCAAGGCAGATGGTTTGACCCTCTCCCCAGGCAACAGTGAGAGCAGCGCCATGTGACTGAGCAGGCCCGCGCGTCTGAACTGCTGCTCCCCCTGTGTGTTCAGCCTTCCCTGCTTCCCAGGCCATTTACCGGGTGCTTCTTTGGGGCTAAGAGATAGATTACATCACATCATTTCTTCCTCCCAATCATTTGTGATAGGATTATTGTCCTCCTCATCCTTTTTTAAAAATTATTTTTATGAGGGAGGTTTAGGAAGATTGTGACATTCCTGAAGACACAGAATTGGTTGGAAGCAAGACCAGGACTTTCATCATGACCCAGTCAACTCTCAATTTTTGGAAGAGAAAAGAGACAAGTTTGATATTTCAGACCTAAAAGAAGTATGTAAAAGAGGCCAGGATGAGGAATCAGTTCAGTTCAGTCACTCAGTCGTGTCCCACTCTTTGCGACCCCATGAATCGCAGCACGCCAGGCCTCCCTGTCCATCACCAACTCCCGGAGTTCACCCAAACTCATGTGCATCAAGTTGGTGATGCCATCCAGCAACCTCATCCTCTGTCGTCCCCTTCTCCTCCTGCCCCCAATCCCTCCCAGCATCAGGGTCTTTTCCAATTAAGTTAGCTCTTCGCATGAGGTGGCCAAAGTACTGGAGTTTCAGCCTCAGCATCAGTCCTTCCAATGAACACCCAGGACTGATCTCCTTTAGAATGGACTGGTTGAATCTCCTTGCAGTCCAAGGGACTCTCAAGAGTCTTCTCTAACACCACAGTTCAAAAGCATCGATTCTTTGGCACTCAGCTTTTTTCACAGTCCAACTCTCACATCCATACATGACCACTGAAAAAACCATAGCTTTTACTAGATGGACCTTTGCTGGCACAGTAATGTCTCTGCTTTTGAATATGCTATCTAGGTTGGTCATAACTTTCCTTCCAAGGAGTAAGTGTCTTAATTTCATGGCTGCAGTCACCATCTGCAGTGATTTTGGAGGCCCCCCAAAATAAAGTCTGACACTGTTTCCACTGTTTCCCCATCTATTTCCCATGAAGTGATGGGACCGGATGCCATGATCTTTGTTATCTGACTGTTGAGCTTTAAGCCAACTTTTTCACTCTCCTCTTTCACTTTCATCAAGAGGCTTTTTTAGTTTCTCTTCACTTTCTGCCATAAGGGTGGTGTCATCTGCATATCTGAGGATATTGATATTTCTCCTGGTGTCAGGAAGCATTTAACAGGAGGCTTCCTGTGTGCTGTTTTGGATCTGTCAGGAATTCTCTATTCCTTATTAATTCCTGAATATTCAGGAATTAAGAGGAGAGGCAAGCCTCTCCCGGGGGCTGAGGAATCCAGGCATTTCCTTCATTAGTTTTTCTATACGGTGATAAGCACCCTCTTCCTTTATATGAACCATATGGTAAAAGTGATTATTTACAACCTTCTCTCTTTCATATGGATGACCTCATGTTTCCTTGTAAGTTTTGATTTTATCTCTGCTGAAAATGTTAACTTCCCTGATGGCTCAGATGGTAAAGTGTCTGTCTGCAATGCGGGAGACCCGGGTTCAATCCCTGGGTTGGGAAGATCCCCTGGAGAAGAAAATGGCAATCCACTCCAGGATTATTGCCTGGAAAATCCCATGGACAGAGGAGCCTAGTAGGCTACAGCCCATGGGGTCGCAAAGAGTCGGACACGACTGAGCGACTTCACTTTCACTTCTTTCACTTTCTGCTGAAAATAGCTATCTTGTAAGACAGTATAAATACCTACACAATGTTGAGTAAAACACCTTTGCTCCATCAGAGCTCTAGTCCCCATGTCTTGCTCTCTCTCTCTCTCTCTCTTTTTCAGGCTGCTCCCCTGGAGCACAGAGGCTCTCTGAGTTCACTTTCCTGCCCGGGCTTCTAAGACCCTCTCGAGAAGGCGCTCTGCTCCTTCACCTCATTGAGAGGGCGCCTGAGGCCTCCGTGAACGAGCAAGCCCCATGCCAGGCGCTTTATTGGCTTTCTGCATAAACCAAGGAATAGCAGCCTCTTTCTCTCTCCTTTACTTTCTTACTGTTAGGTAGGTAGAATAGGGAAAAGGAGTCCAAAATGGCGGTGGCTAAAAGACAAGGAAGGGAAAAGCCCGCGAAAATAGAACAAAAGAAGGTCTGAGGACCGGAGTGAGGACCTCAGGTAAAACAAACAACACTCCTGGCTGGCCCAATTTACAGAGGACAGGCCCAGGGAGAGATAAACATATAAACAGAGGAGCCAGAGCCAGCTCTCTCTCTCTCCCGCGCGCTGGGGCGCTCTTCTCCTCGTGTCTTTAGATCAACGTGCCCTCACGCCTCGAAGATGAATTTTCCTGCTATCTTCTAAATAAAATAGAGCTGTAACATGGTCCATTCAAGACCTGAGAGCTATAACACGGCCTATCCAAGACCTGAGAGCTGTGACACGCCGAGGGGGCTTTAATGTCCGTCACTCCAAATCTTTGTTGTGACGAGACAAAAAACTGAGGAACATACACTCGCATGACAATTCCCAACTGTGCTAAAACATCTCCAAAAAATTATTAACAATACCAGGGCTCACCAGGTAGTGCAATTATTATTAGGAATTCATTTAAGGATTTTATTAATTTTCAATTATTAATGGTCCTCTTGCTTAATATTCCATCTCCTATGACAAAACCTTTGGAATTTATGGAAAATTGTGGTAGACTTAATGGATTTAGAAGTTATGTACATTAAATATTATGAAAAATGAAAACAGACCAAGAAAAAAATATTTGAAGGAATTACCAGAAAGGGGTAACATCTTGATCAAATACAGCATTCACATAAATGGATGAATAAATGCCAATCTATGTATGAGTAAAATGTCCTGAAAGAGGGTGTAGGTATAATCAGTACAGAAATACTGAAGAAAATCTCCACCATCTCAGCAGTAATCAAACACAATAACAATATAATGGAAATAAAAATACACATGTGCTGTGCTTAGTTGCTCAATTGTGTTTGACTCTGAGATGACAAAGACTGTCGCCCACCACACTTCTCTGTCCATGGGGATTCTCCAAGCAAGAATATGGGAGTAGGTTGCCATGCCCTCCTCCAAGGGATCTTCCCAACTCAGGGATCGAACTCAGGTATCCTGCATTGTAGGTGGATTCTTTATCATCTGAGCCACCAGGGAAACCCAAGAATACTGGAGTGGGTAGCCTATCCCTTCTCCAGGGGCTCTTCCCTACCCAGGAATCGAACTGGGGTCTCCTACATTGCAGGCAGATTCTTTACCAGCTGAGCTAAGAGTGTGTGTTTGTGTGTATAAGTATATACACACATATATAAACATATATAAAATGGTTATCCTGACCAAGGCTGGATGTAACAGGAATGCTCAAATACTCTTGGTGGCAGAATAAAAACCACTGAAAATAAATACGATCATATTTATCAAGAGCCATAAAAGTTTTCATATCCTTCAACTAGTATTTCTTTTTCTGGGAATTTATCTTAAGTGATTCTTAATGTATAGTCCAGGGACAGATCAGGGATCTAGGAGTTCGTGAATTCAAAACTCTTTTCATAATAACACTAAGATACAATTTGCCCTTTTCACTCTTATCTCTTACAAGGTCACAGTGAAATTTTCCAGGAACTACGTGGTATATGAAGATATTATTTTGACAACTAAGCGAACATGTGCTTGTAGGACTGGAATTTGGCGGTGATTTTGCACTTTATTCTTGCACTTTTAATAACCAGACCACACAGGCAACGTCTAATCACAAAGCCTCAAACAAATGCCACTCACTTGGTCTCTAAAGTACTGATGGCCATTATCACTTAAATCTGGCAGAACCCCCAATCTGGAAGCACTTGGAAAAGTTAACATAGACTAGTAAGGAACCAACATATCATTCAGTCATAGAGCCTTAGCACAGGGCAAAGATGCCGCCGAGGGCCACACAGGAGCAGCAAGTGCCTGGTGCTGGAAGACAGGGGTTCCCGGTAGATCCAGCTGGGGAGTTTTAAGGAGCTCTGATGCCTAGCCCCTACCATCTAGAAGTCCTAGTTTCACTGGTCTAGAGATGGCCCATCATGGGAATTTTCTAACTCCCAGGAAATTCTAACATGGAACTAGTTTTAAGAATTACAATTATAAATGATGAAAGAAACCAAAAAGTTCTTGCTTTTCAAGTCACATGTTCTGATACTATATCAACTGCTGTCTATACGTTATTCTTTCCATTCTCATAATCTGTGGCTGTGCCACCTTGAATTTGCAAACCAAAAGATGAGTGGAAGGCGCTAAATTGTTCAACTTATAAGGCACCTAACATTCAACATTAACTTGGACCACTGCTGTCAGCAAGGCAGGGTTTCAGTAAAGGTATATTTATCTTACACATAGGTGGCCCAGGATGCTTTCCAAAAAGGCATTCAGCAAACTTGGGTGAAACCAGGAACAGTTCAGAATTCCAGGCCAGAACACTCAACCACATCAAGAGCCTTCAGAAGGTCTGTCTTGCATTTATTGGTTTGAGCTAGACAGCTCAAAACACTGAGGTCAGTGAGATCAACCGAAGCAAGACTGCAGGAATTCGGAGCTGCCGACTTTGGGGCAGGATTTCCTGCTGCTCCTTCCTCGGTGTCAGACACCCTGCCCTGGTGACTGGGCCCTAACCTCTCCACGGGGGCCTGCAGACTACACAGGAGTGGAATTTGGCCTGATGAGAGTAGGAAAGTCCCATGACCACAGGGCTCCTGACACATAAAGAGCTTAACAATATCCCCAGCCCACACCACGAGTTCCTTCTGAAAGTCTCAAGCTCTTAAAAGTTCTCCCAACTCACACTGTCTTTGCCTGGGGGACCCATTAAACTTCAGAACAGATCTCTCCAGTGATAACTGAACAACAAACAAAACACAAAGCCAGACATTTGGAAATATAACGCATGACACCCTCAAGAGAGCAGGCAGACCCCTTAACAAGCTGGCGCAAGCCGTCCATGACGGGAGAAGGCAGGCCAGCTGAACACAAGCGAGGAAGCCCAACCTCTTCTGTGTGGTCAGTCCCTTGGGACAAGGCTCCCTCTAACACTATAATTTGGTTAACTGACCCCAGTCCTTCAGGGAAGCTGAAAAACAGCCTTGTTAGCCACACAAGAATTCACCAGATCTCTCTGTCTTTGGATGAAATGATAGCCTGCATGGAAATGAGTCTCTCCCTGCCCGCCCCCATATACCCTTCAGAACCCTCTATGTTTCCTGTAGTACCTTTCAGTTTGGTATCAGGGTGATTTGTGTTTATGTTCATCTGTCTTCTATGCTAGATCCTAAACCAGAAAGACAGATATGGTGCATTTTGTATCTCCCCATGGTGGGAGCCACGTCTGCTTGCTAAGTATGACAGAAGCTTCTAGAGATGAAATTTCCCAAGAGGCATCAATTAACACTGAGCTGAGCATCTCCTTAGCAAGTCTGCAGCCTGACAGGTGAGCTGAGAGAGAGAAGAGGGGTACTGCTAGGTTAAAGTGTAGGGAGAGGGTGGGGGAGTTGTCAATGGCATGCTGGCACACGCACAACCAGAGGAAGGATTTCAAAGCCTCTACCAACAGCACCTCCTAGAAGACATGAACGTCCACTGCACACTCCTGAAGTGAACACCCAAAGGAACACCGGCTAAGAAGGAATGACACTGCTTATAGCACCCTGCCAGCAGCCCTGGCAGCAACATCTGGGCACTTCTGGCACCTGCCAGCCAAGCCTTGATCTGTTCAGACCCCCTGGTCATCATCTGAGAAACAGTGAGATCACAGCTTTCAGAGCTGGTGGGACTGCAAGTCATCAATAATGTAGCAGAGTTTCCCATAAACACGAAGGACTTCATATAGTCTGAGAGCTGCAGGCATTTAGAGGGTGAAATACCATCACTCCCAATCTGTTTCCTTGCCCCAAATTCATTTTTAATAGATGCCATTCACTAAATACATGTATTTACTATTAATGTGATAAATGTAACTCTGCCTAATTAAGAACAGATATCTTTATCTTCTAGAAACATTTAAGATCATCCGGCTAAATAAACAAATCCTTCACCATCAGAAAAACAAGTCACTACTCCCCGCTACCACTCTCCCCCGACAAATAAAGATGAAATCAAATTATGTCAGTGCCATGGTACATATTTAGGTCTGGTGGAACTTCATTAGAAAAGCCAGAGATGTTTTAGAGTATAAAACCAAACTGCAAGCTGCGACATGTAATTATTTCCCCACTAAAGAATAGATAAGAATCCATCCTGACCTTGCAGGGCATGCGTCCTTCTTTTCCTTTTTCTCAGTGTTCTCAGACATCCAGTGAAGAGCTGTCCTTTATCTGGACAGCAAAATGCACCTTCATCGCCGATAATTTCCTGTTAGGATCTGTTACTGTTAAGAGGATCTTGGTCCCGAGAGAGAACTGGGGCTGGTGCCTCTCTAGGAAAGCTCAGGAAGTCTTTTCTGATTGCCTCTGACTGCCTATGTGTATATAGATCGTTTTAACTTTAGTTACCTCCTAGTAACTTCACTCCCTTCCTCTCTGGATCTGAATCATTCTGCCACCCCGTGGAAAGGGTGGCGGACAGAGGAGTGAGAGGCTGGGGCAGGCATGAAGTCCTAGTCAGCCGAGCAGGCTTCCGCTCAGTTTAAAAGCAGCAGAACTGTGAGCAGAGAGGCGGGAGAACCAGCCAACAGGATGTGTGTGGCTGGAGTTCCTGGCACGAAGTCTTGGCTTTCATGTTTATTTTTGGATGTATTTTTCTTAGTCCTTTGATGCAAATTTCTGGCCTGGGAAGTAACCCTACAGTACAAGCTCCAAAGTTGCCAAAAAGTCAGTACAGGCCTCTGACTTGGGAGAAAGCAGGTCACTTGGCTTTTAGGCTCTGGTTAATCCTCAGCTGGGGGTGGGGGAAACCCTGCATATTAACAGGCAGGTCAGGGGCGGCCTACCTGAGGGTGGGTCACAGAATTCAACAGCTATACCCAGAGTTCAACATCTATGCATTTATTTGAAATATCAGTCTACCTTGAAAGACTACCATTAATGCAAAAGTAAAACAACCTGAATTTTTTTGCATGCTAAATAAAGTATTAAAACCCACACAAAGGGCTTCTGAGATTTTTATGTTCTAAGATACTATGTTTTAAGTATTGGGCTTTAATTTTTCTGACAGCCCAAGACAGATAGGAACATCAAATCTATTCAAGCTGGAGCAGATGCCTCTGAGAGGTATATTATTCCAATATGGTTTTTAAAGTGCATCAGCAAAGACTAAGCTGCTGTTATTTCCATAATTCCTATTCTCATAGTGGCTTGAAAGATTACTAATGGAAAAGGGCTTTTTCTCTCTGCATAGTCCAAAAGAGGCAGTAAACAGAAATGGCTAAAAAGCTTTTCAGTCCAACAACTGCCAATATATCTGGTAGAATAAAGAAATAGAACACTGAAAATTAGGGAATAGAGATAGATGTAGAAATATTTCTTTGGCAATATTCATTACTCTTAGAAATATTCTTGTTTACAAACTGTATTCTTTCCCTAAGAAAGAAACATGCACATATCTCTCATTTTTATCATTCCGTTTTATATCTCAGAAAGCATAAAAAATCATCAGCCAACAATATTTACTGAGGCCACAGACATGTATGGGGAATAAATTCTACTGGATCAGTCACTGCATCTGACCAACAGTTCTCTGTGATATTGTAGGTCTTAGTTCGGAGAAGGCAATGGCACCCCACTCCAGTACTCTTGCCTGGAAAATCCCATGGACGGAGGAGCCTGGTAGGCTGCAGTCCACGGGGTCGCTAGGAGTCAAACATGACTGAGCGACTTCACTTTCACTTTTCACTTTCATGCATTGGAGAAGGAAATGGCTACCCACTCCGGTATTCTTGCCTGGAGAGTCCCAGGGACAGAGGAGCCTGGTGGGCTGCCGTCTATGGGGTTGCACAGAGTCAGACATGACTGAAGCGACTTAGCAGCAGCAGCAGGTCTTGGTTAGAATAAAATCACAGAGCTTCTGGGTAACTATTTCAGCCAAAAAGCCACTTTTACTGTGGCACGGCTCAGACTACAAATTTAAAATACTGTTTTATTTTTAAAGACTCTACTTTCATTGTTGTCTTTAAATATCAAATAATTTATTCACCAGTATGTATTACTCTGAACATGTTCAAACATAGCTTGCAATGAAGGAAAGTTTTTGCCCAGAATGATGTTCATGCAATTGGAACACAGGTGGTAGATCACCAGTGCAAATACCTCTCAGTGGTATCTTTTATGAGTCTGATGGAGAGTGACTCCCCGGTCTACTTCTCTGAACACACTGGACTCACATCCTCATTCAAGTCCATGTGTTTGGAATATTCCATGTAAAGATGGCAAAATGTGCTGTAAACCTGAAAGCATCTTCATCCAAAACATCAGCCAGAAAGTCAGGAAGAAAACCAAAAGAACCTTTTGTTATTGGTCTAACCACTGACAACCTTAGACTGTGTGTGCTCAGAAGATATTCATGGAATTGGACAGCAAATTGGTATTTATTTATTTCAAGAACCACCAGCAGTCATAAATACTCATAATCTTGGATCAAGTATTAATAATGGCTTAGAACTCCCAAACCAACACTTAAACTGCTTTGCCATTTAACTGCCTTACCGAGGATATACAATGCCTGTAGAGTCAGAGTTTAAATTACAATTCTCAAGAACTAAAAAATGGTACTTTGACCTTTTAAATTTTATTCTGAAATTCAAAAACATTACTTTCTCCTTTCACTCTTACTTTTCCCTCCCCTCTCCAAGATGCTATTAAAAAATGAGATGTTTTATAACCTAGTTAATATTTGTATTAAGTTCTAATATAAAAGCATGAAAAAAGAGGGACGTATTATTGACCAACTCTGAATAAAGCTACTGTAATTCACTTAAGCTAAGAAAATATGACCTGACTTTGAGATGGAGCAACTTAGCACCCTCAGATATGACCATAAATTGGCAACTGAAACACGGAAAGGAAAGAGGAAAGAAAGTAGCTTTCATTAGGGAAGATCGAAAGATTTAAAGATTTCATTAGGAAAGTAGCTATTAGGAAAGATATAGGTAAGGTAAGGTGAAGTCGCTCAGCCGTGTCCGACGCTTTGCGACCCCGTGGACTGTAGCCTACCAGGCTTCTCCGTCCATGGCAAGAATACTGGAGTGGGTTGCCATTTCCTTCTCCAGGGGATCTTCCTGACCCAGGGATCGAACCCAGGTCTCCCGCATTGGAGGTAGATGTTTTAACCTCTGAGCCACCAGGGAAGCCCAGAGGTACAAAAAAAAGCATCAAGCTGCTGCCTTAGTTATATCTTGGGGAATATTTTTTTGATTTTATATATTGTCACCCTGCTTATTTAACTTATATGCAGAGTACATCATGAGAAACGCTGGACTGGAAGAAACACAAGCTGGAATCAAGATTGCCGGGAGAAATATCAATAACCTCAGATATGCAGATGACACCACCC
>SJYT01060756.1:336552-382540 GCA_006410635.1 Cephalophus harveyi
AAGGAGATCAACCCTGGGATTTCTTTGGAAGGAATGATGCTAAAGCTGAAACTCCAGTACTTTGGCCACCTCATGCGAAGAGTTGACTCATTGGAGAAGACTCTGATGCTGGGAGGGATTGGGGGCGGGAGGAGAAGGGGACGACCGAGGATGAGATGGCTGGATGGCATCACTGACTCGATGGATGTGAGTCTGAGTGAACTCCGAGAGATGGTGATGAACAGGGAGGCCTGGCGTGCTGCGATTCATGGGGTCGCAAAGAGTCGGACACGACTGAGCAACTGAACTGAACTGAACTGATAGATGATTGACAGGGAGATGATGGACAGGGAAGCCTGGCATGCTGCAGACCAAGGGGTCACAAAGAGTTGGACACGACTCTGTGACTGAACTAAACTGATAGGTGACTGAAAGAATGCTCTGGTCACATTTATGACAATTTTTTGATGTGAATTTTCTGCTTTTTAAATTTTTTATTTTTTAAAACTTTTTATTTTGTCTTGGGGTACAGACGATTCACAATGTTGTGATAGTTTCAGACGAACAGTGAAGGGACTCAGCCATACATATATATGTATCCATTCTCCCCTAAACTCCCCTCTCATCCAGGCTTGAACAGAGTTCCATGTGCTATACAGTAGGACCCTGTTGATTATCCATCTTAAAAACAGCAGTGTGTACACGTCCATCCCAAACTCCCTAACTATTGCTCCCCGACAACATTCTCCCCACCGCCTGGCAACCATAAGTTTGTTCTGAAAGTATGACATAATTTTTAAAAATACTCTGGGTGCTATCAATTTGACCTACAACATTAATGACAATATAAAGCAAGAGTATTTGATAAAATTAAATAGAATTTCAGTATCTCACATGTAGGTCTCTGAGTGTGCATTTGCCGAGAACTGAGAACACTTGCCTCTGATTAGGAAAGGAAGCAGGATTACCAAGCTCTCTGTTGCCATCAAAGTCTCAAGTGTAAGATTTAAAACAGATAATTCACTCAGCCTGTTAAAGAGCTTCTTTAGACTGGGCTCAGTTCAGTTCAGTTCAGTTGCTCAGTCGTGTCCGGCTCTTTGCAACCCCATGAATCACAGCACGCCAAGCCTCCCTGTCCATCACCAACTCCCGGAGTTCACTCAGACTCATGTCCATCGAGTCCGTGATGCCATCCAGCCATCTCATCCTCTGTTGTCCCCTTCTCCTCCTGCCCCCAATCCCTCCCAGCATCAGAGTCTTTTCCAGTGAGTCAACTCTTCGCATGAGGTGGCCAAAGTACTGGAGTTTCAGCTTTAGCATCATTCCTTCCAAAGAAATCCCAGGATTGATCTTCAGAATGGACTGGTTGGATCTCCTTGCAGTCCAAGGGACTCTCAAGAGTCTTCTCCAACACCACAGTTCAAAAGCATCAATTCTTCGGCGCACAGCCTCTTCACAGTCCAACTCTCACATCCATACATGACTACTGGAAAAACCACAGCCTTGACTAGACAGACCTTAGTCGGCAAAGTATTGTCTCTGCTTTTCAATATGCTATCTAGGTTGGTCATAACTTTTCTTCCCACCTGTTAGTGATTAGACACCATAATTTCCTAGTTAGAAGTACTTCAGACTCCTGGTCCTTGTCAATTACTTTGCTGTTCAGTCTCTCAGCTGTGTCTTTTTGTGACCCCATGGACTGTAATATGCCGGGTTTCCCTGTCCCTCACCATCTCCTGGAGTTTGCTCAAATCATATCCATTGAGTCAGTGATACCATCCAACCCTCACTGCTTTAAGCAACATCAAAGTCATAGATAAGGAGGGAAGTCTCCGAGAGTGCTTGCCACACAATGGACCCACTATGCCATTCCTCAAAAGTGAGCAGGCAGATGAGATGAACACGTGAATTTAGACCCATGATTCAGACAATCTAATTTTTACTGTGTGGGAACTAGAGCCTAACAGTGAGCTTCTTGCCACACTGGCAGGAGAAGCAAGATCGAGCTGACCGTTCTATTGCCTTCTTCCTGCCATTTCATGGTTCAGTGAGGCGTCTCCCTGAATCCTGAAGCTCTGTCCTGCTTCACTTTTGATATCTGGCTATCAGATAGAACTCAGACTTCAGCTGGTACTATGAACTTTGGTTTTAAAGTTGCTTACAGATACTATGTACCAGTGTAATGAATGGCTGAATTGCCAACTCTGTTATCTGACATAAGCAAGGAAGAGGTGTTCTGGTTATCCAATATTTTGCTAGCAGATTAGTGTTACATGTGCCATCAATCAGCTCAGTTCAGTCGCTCAGGCATGTCCGACTCTTTGCGACCCCATGAATCGCAGCATGCCAGGCCTCCCTGTCCATCACCAACTCCTGGAGTTCACTCAGACTCACGTTCATCGAGTCCGTGATGCCATCCAGCCATCTCATCCTCTGTTGTCCCCTTCTCCTCCTGCCCCCAATCCCTCCCAGCATCAGAGTCTTACACATCCATACATGACCACAGGAAAAACCATAGCCTTGACTAGACGGACCTTAGTCGGCAAAGTAATGTCTCTGCTTTTGAATATGCTATCTAGGTTGGACATAACTTTTCTTCCAAGGAGTAAGCGTCTTCTAATTTCATGTGCCATCAATAGATCACCCAAATTCAAATAATAGAAATAGATCTTACTTAATGATAATGATATATTATACTCTGAAATAATATTATTGACTGGCTAGTTTATTTTCTGTCTCCTCCAAGCAGAACAGAAGCCCTGGCCCAGCAAGCAGCAGTTCTGTCAATGTTGCTCACTGCTCTTAGACCTGACACACAGGAGGTCCTCATTAAGCGTTTGCTGAATAAGAGAACAGTAGAATAAACAGAAGTTGATCTTTATTACTCAGAAGGTAATTTAGAATTTCAATTTCTTAGGATGATCATGCATTGTAAATGCACAAGTGTGCCCATGAATAAAGTTCTGATTCACACAGGCAGCTAGATAATGGAGTTCCCTGCACTCTCACTTCAGTCAGTTAAAATGCTGGAGAAGCACCTGATTTGTACTTTGCACTTGGTTGCATGAACAGGTAAATAAAGTATCTTATTAACTTCTTGCTCACTATGAGGTTCCACATTCTGACCTGTAAAATAAGAGGTCAGACTAAATACTCCCTCCATCCTTTTCAGCTCACTGACAGGGGAGACCAGAATCATGCTGTGAGGTTACAGGTGAAGGGCTGGACCCACTGCATTACAAAATCACGTGGCAAGGTTTGGGATACTAAGGACCACCTTCTACATCAATACCCACATTTAACAATCTTCCTCTAAGGGAAATCTCTGTGAAAAACAGCCCACCCTAAAATATACTCAAATACAATCCAACCGAGGGATCAAATGAGTCAAATCAACACATCACTAACAGTGAGGCATCCAGACATTAGGAGCAGCCTAATGTACTCGGAACTCCGGGAGATGGTGATGGACAGGGAGGCCTGGCGTGCTGTGATTCATGGGTTCGCAGAGAGTTGGACATGACTGAGCGACTGAACTGAACTGAATGTACCCAGCATCACCTTTGGCTTCTCCTTGCCAAAACTGTTTAACTTGACCTAATCAAACCCTCAGCACTAACTTTCATTTTCAGGAAACCCTGGGGTAGGGGTACAAAAAAGATACCCTCATGGAAGCAGTGAGGAGGAGGGAGACTTACTTATATATAACAATCAAATGTAACTCATGGTTCTTTATTTGAACCTCGTTGGAAATAAAACAGATGTAAAAATACTCATGAAATAAATTTATGGATATTTATGGGGAAATTTCAGCTGTGCACTGGGTATCAGATGAGGATATTATCTTTAGTTTTGTAGGTGAAATAATGGCATTATAGGTATGCAGCAGAATATTCTGATTGTCTGGAGATATATCCTGATGTTTAGGATGAAACGTCGTGATGCCTGACATTTATATTAAAGTGGTTCAGTAAAAAAGAGGAAGCAAATATGGCTATATGTTAACGACTGCTGGACCAAGTGAGAGTGCAGTCTTTCATTGTATTATTCTTTTTGATTTCCTGTATGTTTGAAAATGTTTTAAATAAATTTTGTAGAATGTTCACAAGTAGCAACTTCTCAAGAACTTTTCACAACACTGGGGCCTCCTAATTAAAATAAATTTTTAATTATTGCCCTCAAACCATCCTCGACCAACAACTTGAGTAAGTCATCACAGATGAAAGCAGTTATAATGACACAGACCACAAGTAGGAGCCGTTTTTTGTTCTCGAACCAGTCTTCCAAATTTTCTTTTGGAAAAGACTTTTTGGTTTACCTTTTAAAGATCCAAAGAGCAGCTTATTTGCCTCAAGCCTGGGCCCTTTTAATTGACAGAAAACCTCTCCGCACAAACCTCACGCAAACCTACTTTGGCTTTGCCTTCCTAAAACTCGCTTTTGTCTCTGAACTTTACAGAGCAGTTGGAGCTCTTTAATATTTTCTAAGAGGAACATTTCAAACAAGTAACCCTGCAATTTATTCACTACTGCCAAGAATAAAAGTAACAGGTTTCACCACCGGGGCCTTCCAAGGCTTACAGGACTTTCAAGGCAAAGCGTCGCTCACTCACCTGCAGGCTCGCTCCCTGAATGCATCTGGCATTTGTTTGGCTCTGGAGGAAGCAATTTGATTACACAAAATTCTTTTTAGATCAAGTTTAAAATCTTAGCCACACTGGGACAAGCGGTAAAGCCTGCCAGCTCGACGGGTTAACACTTGGACACACTGAGCCTGGGACAAAGATAGGGAACAACCACAGGTAAAAATCAGAAGCTTGAAGACTGAAAAGGAATAAGCATAAAAGATGAGAGGGCCCAAGTGCTCCATTTGCCATGACTGCATATAAGATGACTTATTCCCCGTCCTTGTAAATGAGCATGGTACCCTAAGGGATGCTGGTCAGCAGCAGGAAATGCACCAGCCACCAGGACTGGCTGCTCCAGCCACTGCTGTGACACCCGTGTATTTTAAGCTGACAGGTAACCAGCCATCTTTATGTCCCTCGTTTCCCATACCTTATTACAGGGCACTTCATTTTTAAAAGCATTTAAATGAAGCAGATGTTAACCCCATTCAGCCCACTTTTCCAGGGATCATATCAATGATGATTTTTAAAATGCCAAAGAAAATGTCAAAGTATTTTGTTCCATGGTTAAGAATACATTTGTGGAATAGGAGGGAGGAAATACATAAAACACTCTATGGTCATTCAAGAAATAATTATCATGTATGTCAAACCACAGGAAATTGAGCAAGCGCTAAATTAAAAAATAAAAAAAGAAGAAGGATGTCTTGTGTCAAAATGCCTTTTTCACTCACTTATTTCAAAAACAAGTTTTGAAAATTAAATTCCATCCACTGGCTGAGAACACATTAAGGCTTGACTAAATGCCATTATCCACGTGGTACTCCCTTTCTTTTCTGCAACCACGTTAATTGACAAAGCCGCCTTGAGGCTCACCTCCCATAGTGCCTTGAAGTCCTTCTGTTCGATGCGGAGCAGCTCACTGCTCTCCCTGGTAACGATGGTCGCATGGCGTGGAGTGTTGTCCAGAATGGACTCTCCAAAGGCCGTCCCAATTCCCAGAGTGCAGATGGTCACTGCGTCCTGAGAACCCCAAAAACCGGTTGTTAGAAAAGTCGACATCTTATCAGTGGATGAGTTATGTTTTCTCAGAAGTAGACAGTTGACCCTTGAACAACGTGGGAGTTAGGGGTGCCAACCCCCTCATGTAGTAGAAAATCAGGAGTATATCGTGGTTCCTACGCATCAACAGATTCAACCAGCCACAGACTCTCTTATACTGTCATATTTACTACTGAAAAAACTCTGCTATGAGTGGACCCACACAGTACAAACTCGTCCTGTTCAAAGGTCAACTAATTTCTATACAGTAAAACACTCGGTTCAATTGCACAGTTCAACAAGCTTTGACAAATATATACACCCTGTAATCATCACCCAAATCAAGACAGAACATTTTTGTCACCACTGTGACTTCCCTCATGCCCCTTTCAAGTCAAGACCGTCCTTTCAGAGGCAATTGATCTGATTTCTATCACCATAAAGGAATTTTGCCAGTTTTAGATTTTATGTAAAAGGAACCAAACAATATGCCCTCTTTAGTGTCCGGCTGCTTTTGCTCAACATAATGTCTATAACATTCATCCATGTTGTCGTGTGGATCAGCTGTTTTTTCCTTGCCCTGTGGACCACTGCATGGATATGCCCCAATTTGCTTATCCATTCTCCTCCTAGTGGACATTTGGGTTATTTATGGTTTGGGCATATTATGAAGAAAGCTGCTGCCAATCTTGTACGTGTCCTTTCCGTGTGCGTGGTTATCTTTCTATATGACTACTATCTCTGGGTGTCCCAGGTGGCACTGGTAGTAAAGAATCTGCCTGCCAATACTGGAGGCACAAGAGACGTGGGTTCGATACTTGGGTTGGGAAGATCCCTGGCCCCCCACTCCAGTATTCTTGCCTGGAGAATTCTATGGGCAGAGGAGCCTGGCAGGCTTCCGTCCATGGTGTTGCAGAGTCAGACACGACAGAGCGGCTGAGCACTACTACCTCTAAGAAAACGTGGGAAACTTTTGGAAGATGAACTTGCTTTTGTTCCCAAGTGAGGCAGTTCAATTATGATATTTAAATAAAACACCAGAATAGGATACTATTATGTCAGTCTGTCTTAAAGAGACGAGGAAAATGAAGGTGACCACGGTTGGTTCATGAGCCCTGCTACTGCTGCTGCTAAGTCGCTTCAGTCGTGTCTGACTCTGTGCGACCCCAGAGACGGCAGCCCACCAGGCTCCCCCACCCTGGGATTCTCCAGGCAAGAACACTGGAGGGGGTTGCCATTTTCTTCTCCAGGGCATGAAAGTGAAAAGTGAAAGTGAAGTCGCTCAGTCATGTCCGACTTTTCGCGACCCCATAGACTGCAGCCCACCAGGCTCCTCCGTCCATGGGATTTTCCAGGCGAGAGTACTGGAGTGGGGTGCCACTGCCTTCTCCTGAGGCCCTAGTACACAGATAGCAAATAATGCATAGCCAGATTCTAGTCGTGACTCTCTGACTACAGATTCCAGGCTTTTTGTATTATGCTGCCTCCCGCAGCCACAACACAGTAAAAACAGCATCCAGTGAAGTACAGTGCAGGAAGCTTCTAAAATGTTCTGAATCAATGATTTAAAAGTTAAAGGTGTGCTAAACAAGCAATTTCCTCTCTGCATGCACCATATGTGATAATACTTAGGTTTAATCCTAACTAGCCTCAAGCAATGCAAACCCTTGAAATCACCTGGCTATTCATCTTGCAAGGAATTATCGACTAAGGTACACACATCTAGGCAATCCTGAATTAGAAGGCACAGGTTTCCTTTCATGCATCTAATACATGATAACAGGAAAATGTTATTAAGATCAAGTTAGTGACTTTATAATCACATTAGTAGGACAAATGCCCCTATGAATCCAGTTCCCTGAACCATAGCAAATTGCTTCTGCACAGATATCACCATATAAAATTGTGTTCAGGAAAATAAAATCAGTAATACCTCAGAAGAGAATGAGAGATCAAGGGGAAACCAAAATGGCCTGCTAATAAATTTTCCAGAAAGACAGCTACAAACAAACTCAGTCAGAAAAATATCCCCAGGACTGAATTATTAATACCCAGCAAGTCAGATACTTCTGAGTAATTTTCAAATTCTAGTAAAAACACAGGATGGATTATGATAAATCACAGACTTTCACAAATTCTCTAAATTATCAGGTTTGCTCGAAGATCCCACTAGCCTACTTCATTTTTTAAAAATCATCTGAATCTTTCAGAAAGAACTCTTTTAGCCTAATTTATACTCTCCAGTGTAAATATCTATTTTAAAACCTGTCAGGGATGAACCATACCTATTACTCCTGCCACTATCCATGTAGCTTAATTATCTACAATTATCTACAAAGTATAATGCAAAAGAACTCTGAAGATCTGTTATTTGTGAGCCAGTTATAGATTTTTACAGACTAAGTTGTTTCCTCCATTTCTTACCTCCTATCCCTGACACACGTCATCATGTGTCACCAAAACACATACAAAGACCCAGGCTTTGAAAGTCCAGCTGTGAAAATCAGTCACGTGAGTCCATCTTCTTGCTGGTGAGCAGCTCTTGTAAGAAAGACAAAAGACTGAAAGTATTCTTGGTCTTCCCCAGAGAGTTTAACATGACCCCTGCCTCCTCCTAAACTTAAGAACGTCTAGTCATATTAGTGTAGCCAAGTGCTCGCCTCAGCAAAGCCTTGCGTGTCAGGACCTCTGCCCAGAGGGGCACCAGCCCCCATCATTCCATCCAGCACCTTTGCTCATTCCCAGTATCCCAGGCTATCCCACCAGGGCTGAGTGTGGGAGCCCACCTGCCTTCACCTCCTCCTTCATACTCCATCCTCTCAAATGTAAGGACAGGGAGTCACAAACATAAGATACGGTCTTGAAAGTAGGACTGTAAAACCTCACCTGAAACAAGTGGGACTTGCAAATTCAAACTCGACTTTCAGCAGACTAAGTATGTTCAGGACAAATTTACTTAGAAATCTGAATGGACTGGGGAAGTGTGGATTGGGCACTGGGATAACTGGGCACAGGGAAGAAGTCCTGAGAAGAACATTTTCACCCTAAAGATGAATCTCTGTCTCTGCAGTCCCTGAGGGTCAGGCCTTGTTTACATCTGAATTCCAGGCAGGGACCTGCAATGTGCTTAGAAAATAATTATCAAATAAAGACATTTACATTCCAGTGTTCTCAATGCAGCAGAACCGATATGCATTGCTCAGTAAGTACACTCAAAGGCAGGATAGATGAGAGCCACGTGAATGTGAGTCAGCGAGGCAAACACACTCCCAGCTCACCAGATCCCTGGAGGTCAGAGTTCCAAGCCTGAAATCCTGTAGAGAAGCTAAATGCATGCCTTTGCCTGCGGCTGCAAGTGTCCACCTCTGAATGCAATGCTACCATTCCTTTAAACTCACATATCCACTGGAGATCTGTTCATGTCTCTCTACTTATTAAACAGGGACTGTTCAGACTTTTATTTTCTGCTCATTTGCAAATTAATGTTCAGAAAGGTTACCAAAAGGAAATATTTATAGTGACAGAGAGTGAAGAAAGCAATCAGCACAAACTGTGAAACATCAACAGTGAAGAAATGTCCCATTTTATATTAAGATGTCAATTTATTTTGAGGATTTTCAAACATGAAATGAAGATTTAAAAACTGGAGTGTTTTCAAGGATGAAGGTGGGTTTAGCAGATGCTGCTGGAGTCCTGCCAGATCCTCCCCACCCATTTCTCCCACCCTAGCCCTACCCTCAGAAGCAACCTTTGGTTTCTGGACAGTTCCTGCACATACTTGCAGTTTCCCTTTTCATCTGCATTGCTCTGCTTAAGGACAGACTGCTGGACAGTTAAAGCTTGTCAGGTGCATCTTCCAAAGAGGCATGACAGTAGGAAGATAAACATCCCGGCTTCTACCCGACACAATTTGTTAGAGGGTTCCTGGAAGGAGTGAACCCAGCTGCCCACAGCTGAACTCATCTACACGTTTTTATTGACATTCCTCATTCCTTGTCTCAATTCCCCTGCTTCCTTACAACACTTCCTGGAGTGTCCTCCCTAAAAACCACTGCAGCCAAATCCTTGTCTCCAGATTGGCTTCTGGATAAACATGAGATTGGATTAGCTAAACCAATCTTGAGCTGTGAGTCCCAAGGTACACTGAGACTTCTGGAGAGGTACTGAGCCAAACCTGCATGCCCAAAGAGATTCTGTAAGAGCAGCAGAGGCCAGCTTATCACTGACTACTTCACATCAGACACACCGGAAGAGCAATATCCCTTGGGCGTCACCTGGGAAGACCTCATTGTGTCTCCCGGAGAGGATACAGGGTCTCTGAGCCCAGTCCTACTATGTAACCAGTGGTGATGGGCTTAAAAAGAATAAACTGTGGCATGATACTGAGATGATACTTGGTTTCTTCCTCTGATCTGACCTAGCTCTCTCTCATCTGTCAGTCCACTTGATCAGTCCTTATCCTACCTTCTGAACACTTAATGACCCACTCACCCTGAACAGTATTAATCTCCCGTGCATCCTGCATGCATGTGGATCTCCATGTGTGTGGCTAGAACACTATGCCCCATGCACTGCACCAGGCATCTTGACTATGATGTCTCCTTAATTCTTCACAACAGTTAAAGGAGATAATTTCAGTGCTCTGCACCATGGCTGATTCAAAAGAAATGCTGAGTAAAGCTATTCTTACTGATGATAGTATTAAATACTTCACAATACTGTAAAGCAATCAATCAATTAAAAATAAAAAAAGAACCTCTTCCCAAGGCTCAGTAGGAAAATTAATTTTGATTAAGTATTAATTTTAGCCATACAGGTTCTTTTTTCAACCAGCCAATTGATAGATTTATTGACTACCTAATCATTCCAAATCACCAGGAAAATACAAAACATTTGGCACTGCTCTCCCTCTCACCTTCCGGCCCCAGTACTGGGGCTCACTTGACCCTCTCCTAGAGGATGCAATCCATTCAGCTCTTCTCTTCCTCATCAGGAGAAACGGAGGCAATCAAAGCCAGGACTGAGAAGCGTGTCTGCGTTACTGCTTTTCCCACTCTGATCATCGCGTGCCCCATTCTAACGGAGTTCCTATTTCAGTTGGAGAAACTGGGTTTCTGTCTTTCTGCATCTGTCCTGACAGCCCACCTGGTATCCTAATTCTTCTCAAAGTGGCAGACTGCCTTGTTCTGACAGCCCTTCCTGGCATCCTTCCGACACCCGGCCTGTTCGTCAGCCTGCCTGCCCACCCACCTCCATCACGGAGCCTGTTTCCTGCCTCCCTGTCCAGCACCCAGCCCTACCCATCACGTTGCTGCTGCTGCTGCTGCTAAGTCGCTTCAGTCGTGTCCGACTCTGTGCGACCCCATAGACGGCAGCCCAACAGGCTCCCCCGTCCCTGGGATTCTCCAGGCAAGAACACTGGAGTGGGTTGCCATTTCCCTCTCCATTGTGTGAAAGCGAAAAGTGAAAGTGAAGTCGCTCACTCGCGACCGACTCCTAGCGACCCCATGGACTGCAGCCTACCAGGCTCCTCCATCCATGGGATTTTCTAGGCAAGAGTACTGGAGTGGCTTGCCATTGCCTTCTCCAACCCATCACGTTAGGCCTGCCTCAATCCTTCACCTTGCTGGGGCTGTGCGGCTTCAATCGCTGGCTTCCTGCCTCCTGACCAGCACTGCCTGCACACGCCTCTAGATGGCGCTCACCGTCATCTAGAAGAGGAGGTTCCACCCACTCCTGCCCAGCAAGGCACCAACTGAAGTCACGAACAGTGTCTTGGACTGGTATATGTTTCAGCCGGAGAGGGAAATCGCAACCCACTCCAGTGTCTTGCCTAGAGAATCCCGTGGACAGAGGAGCCTGGTGGGCTGCAGTCCATAGGGTCGCACAAAGTCGGACACGCCTGAAGCGACTTAGCAGCAGCAGCAGCAGCAGCAGCAGCCTGTGTTTTACCTGATCAATAGGTGGGGTCTGGCTATCTTCACTCATAAAAGCTGGTGTGAGGTGAGTTACCAAAGATGTCAACAATCTGGCCCGGGGGGAAGGCAGGGAGCATCAGGCATAGGAAGGGTTGGGCAGAGTGAGGGTAGGAATCCCTTGGAGGCAGCAGAGGGAGAAGACTGCGCACCTTGCAGACCTAGATTCAAAACTCACTTCTGTCAGTTACTGGTCCCGGGCTTCCGGCAGAATGCTCCCAGGAGCCTCAGTATTTTCATTTGCGAAACGGTGCAATCTCTCTCACAAGATTATTAGTAGAATTATATACATATATACATAATAGATATAATAGATAGTCCTACATATACATAATAGATAGTCCTACATGGTTCCTGGCACACAGGTGCTCCACACAAAAAAATAATAATAATAAAGGAAAATACTATTTCTGACTTAACCTATACATGTATATACATATGGCTATCTACATTTCTAAAAAGCAAGTTATGTTTTTCTACTACTGAAGTAACAAAGAATCTCTTATTCATTTTGTGTTAATCTCCAATTAATGATGGCTTTTTCAACGCTTAAATTCCAAGTTTCTCTGTCCCCCAGTCTGGATGTCAAGTGGTTTGAATGATCTGCAAAACACTTCAGCTCTCTGGGGGAGCATGTATTCAAAGGAACCCTTCTGACGAATCCTGCTGTAAATCAGGGAATTCTTTTGTATTGCAACTAATCACCCCTGTATTTATCTGCTTTGTATGTCTGGACGATGGTATACTAGGTTTTCTTAAAGTAGGTATTCTCGTATGAGGCGTTTTGTTTGTTTCATCACAAACACAGCTACATAGCTACAGTATGGACATAGGAATGGTGTTAAGAAACGCCATGGTTGTGTGTCACTGGAATTAATACACATGGACCTTGCAAATAATATTTATAAGCAGCCACAGAAGTTCAATTTACACAAGTTAGACATTCTGATGAAATTTAAAATAAAATAGAAGAATTTTCTGTGGTAAGTACATTGATTTTTGACTCTCCGGTAATTTTAAGGAGTGTCAGTTATTTTATTATGTATGCATTGCATACATGCTCAGTTACTCTGTGGTGTCTGACTCTCTGCAAACCCATGGACTGTAGCTCACCAGGTTCCTCTGTCCATGAAAATTTCCAGGCAAGAATACTGCTGCAGGTTGCCATTTCCTCCTTCAGGGGATCTTACCAATGCAGGCTTGAACCAAGTCTCCTACATCAGCAGGCAATTTCTTTACCACTGAGCCCCCTAGGAAGCCCATTTTATTTTGTGTATTTAACCCAATTCCTTATTAATGGCTCAAGTAGAGTTAATTGTCTTACCACACATTTCTTGCTTTGGATACTTGTTGGGTTCATACCAAGGAACAAACTGGTCCTTAAAGTTTGTAGACCCTGAAATAAATTTTTACAAAGCAAATACTTATACATATTTTAGACCTATAGGCAATCCTTGCCATTAAGTTTTGTTGTGCTGGGTTTGTTTCACGAGCTTGAATTTAGTCTTGAATTTAAGGAGTGCGCCAAGTCCTTTTAGAAACTGTGACATCTATTTTCTCTTAGTGTATCCTGTTCAACAGGTTTTGAAACCTGAAACCTAAGTATGATAATTGACATTTGCTTTTCTCCCTGTATGATGCCATTCCTTCTTCATTCCTCTCCCTTCCCTGTGTTCCATTCCCTCTCCTCTCCCCTCCTCTAGACAAAACAAAATGGGGCACTTTGTAGAGAATGCTGAGATAATTATTGTGGTTTTTAATCATTCATGCCCCAGTCATTAAACATGCACCACTGGAATGTAAACAATGTTATCTTAGTATGTTAATTGGTTATAATATTTTAAATAAAGAAAAAAGTGATATGAAAGTTAAAAAAAAATAAAAATAAAAATTTAATGGAACCTAATCTCTGAATTTGTCAAGACATTAGGGTGTATGTGTAGTCTAAAGGATTTGCTACCAAGCAGGAAGGCAAAATACTTCTAAGACAAATGTGCTTTTCTTCCTGACAAACAGCAAAGACAAGTTCTTCCCTGGAATCAGCATTAGACACAGCTTACTTAACAAGATCAGGCAAGCTGGCTGCAGGAAGGTTCGATGAGACCGGCCCAGTATTAGCATCTGATAACTGAATCAGGGAGGCCAGCCTCGTCTCGGGGGCAGCCAGTCTCTCTTGCACCATGGCTCTCTCTTGCCTCTGCCTATACCAAGAATTACATGGCAACAAAACTCAGCCCAGTATGCAGAGGTCCCAGGCTGGATGCTAAACAAACTCTAATCAAGTCCCAACAAAGACAGTGACCTGAGCATAGACAAATACTAAGATTGCAAGCAACCACTGTGGACAAGGCACCTTTCAGGTTTACTGGCTTGAGACACGGGTTCAGAGAATGTTTCCTAACGACAGCGATGTCTGAAAATAATGGATCAAAATGAGGATGTATCAAGGAATCAGGCAAAAACAGAAAGAACGGGAAAGATAAAGCAACATGACAGAGAAACATGCCTGTCCTCCAAATTTTACAAATATGCAACACTTAAAAACATCTTTAAGACAAAGAGGGTTTAAAAAACAAAAAAACCTCCACATTTTACTTTGGGGAGGGGGAAATCAGTAAGAGATCATTTTCCAAAACTTGCCACAGAACTTTATAGATGGAGGAGAGGACGAATAAAGGGATGACCTATGCAAAACACAGCCCCATTCTCTGATCCCATGAAATGGCTGAACACTGTTAAACTTCTTGCTCTTTCAAATACAATGCGCATTTCCTGCTTTTTCTATTCTAGCACTGCCCTCCTGTGGTAAAATGGCAACATTGCAACCTACAGCATTCCCCTTTAGCCAATCACCTTTTCCTTAGAAACAGTAAGAAAAAATCATGGAACCCCTGCTCTTGGTCAAGCTTCATACTAAGTGCTTTATACACACTAACTTATTTAAGGTAGGAACTAGTATCTCCAATTTACACATACTCTAACTTGCTTGTGATCACATAGTAATTAAGTGGCTCTGAGAATTTCAAAAGAAGACTGATTTACATGATTGTGCATTGCATTAGGTAAATATTAACATTTTAAATAAACACCTGTTACAGAAATATAGATAGGCATTTTAATGAATTACTAAACCATCCTATTCCTTATTTTGCAGTATATACTTCTATTTGCTCTGCAGCCATCAGAAATCCTTTCATGTGACTGGGGAAATGTTATACTTTTTTGGTGTAAAGATTAGTTTAACCTTCTTTATGTTTAGATTTTAAGTAGTTACCAAAGCAAGATTAAAATAGTTACCATACCACTCACAAAATCTGCAGAAAAAAGCAGGACCTTGTCTCTTCTCTCCCACTCACATGAAGTGGATATTGTCTGAGATAATGAGCTTTATAAAACCATTGTTTTAAAGCTTAATATTTGTTTATAACCTATTCTAATGCTCACTTCTAACCTGAAATCTACCTAAATATTAATGAGGAATAGTCCACCCACAGTATTATTCATTCTAATAGGAATGCAAATCTCTGGCTTTTTGCCCATTAAGTTAAATAGGCACTGGAGACAGGCAGGCTGTTGAGCACACGAGTTCAGCTGTGGATATCCGAAGGCCCGCAGGTCCTGCTTAGACTTAGGTAAGAGACCAAGAGTGGGGGCAGGTCTTGCTGGGAACTGAAGGGTTCATCCTTGACAGAATCTGGGTTGCCGAGTAGAAATCTACATGAGCACATGAGCCAAGTTGGGATGCTCTGGTCTGGGATGGGAAAGTGGTCTGCGGGCAGGGCCCCTTGCTGGGCGGTCTCAGTTTCATGGGGTAAGAGAGAGTGACCAGGCAGGAGACGTCTGCGAAGCTGGGAGAGATGCCTCCGACAACTGCTCAGGGACACGGGGTAGAAGTACTTCAGAGGTAGGTTTTGTTTTATGGAGCAGTGGAGTCAATATAAATGATATCAATTGATATAGTTGATAGGAAGGCATTTCCAAGAATGGTAGACTCTAAAAAGTTCACCATAGTTATAGGAACAGGATAATCCATGTATTTCCCAAAGTTCTTACCCGCACACAGCTTCACGGCTGTAACACAAGAAATGAAAGCACCACGAGACCAGTTCCTCAGGGAGGGTCTCAAGGAGGTAGGGCCACATCCCTCTCCATATCCAGAGCTTTGGGTTTCTCCCCTCCAGTCCACGCTTGAGGCCTTGGACTGGGAGAAGGCAAGGAAGCAGAATTGAGCACTGGCCTTACTGCATGAGAGCAGAGAAGCTGGTTCCAACCAATTCTCAGGAGGATTCTGTACCCTCATCTGCCAGTCCCAAGCTAGGAGCGCACCCACAGGGTGAGGCTGCGGTCAGTAGACAAGGTCCGGCCTCCCCAGCTGGCAGAGAGCATTTCTAAACTGACTGGCAAGTATTTTGCTGGGCTGACCCCAAGCAAAACTGGGAGGTGAGCCCAGTAGCTTTTCCCCTCTCCCCTCCCCTGCAAGGAAAGGGCCTTACTTTACTTGTAAGTTTATCTTACTACCCACCGAATGTTTGTGTTTTCATCCTTCTCCCAAATGAGGAATCAGTGGCTTTCTTTGTTATAATGCTGGCCATCAGTGTGATCCAAAGAGGTGGAGAAAGAGCCACCACCCTGTGACCACCACGCATCCTGGCAGTATCCGGGAGCATGCGCCCTTTGTATCTGTAACCCCTCCCCTACGCCCAGGTAGCTGGACGCACCGAACGTGTGATTAATGTTAAGAGAGGTACCAGCAGAGCACTGGATTGGGCAAGGAAGTCAGGTGATTTCCAGCGCTATGGGTTACTACTGTGTCATCCTGGGTAGGCAACGCACTCACCTGTGTCTTAGCAAGATGCAGCACAGCTGGGTCAACCTAACAGGGCAGCTCAGATGAAAGAGGGCAAGTGAAATGCTTTGGAAAGGATGAGATTTAATACTACTCTGCTCGGAGGGTATCACCAACAAGAAGTAAGTATGACCCTCCATGCGGGGTCAAAAAAATTCAAGGAGGATCTGTCAAACCAATCATACGGAGAGCGAGAAGTATGTTTTCTTACCCTGGAGAGCAGAAAAGTTTAATATAAAGGGTGATGGGAAGGGAGAAAAAGTAATATATTGAGACAGGCAGGAAGGTAACATGAATTTATGAGCCAAAGATAATATATTTCTGCTCCGTGTGTTCTTGAAAGTTATATCTTCGTATCATGTAGAAGAAAAAGGGTGATTTCTTTCAGAAAAATTCAATCAATAATACCTAATAAATGTATAATATAAAAATACTGTACCAGAATCTGTGAAGGGTTTTTTCCTTCTGTGTTCCTTATTTCAGTGGCATCACCACCCACAGCTTCATCCAAGTCAGGCTCCTCCCTTTCTCAGTCCCACCCGCCTCAACACATCAACACCAATTATACCCGTTTCACCTCTACTTTGTATATACCACACCGAAATCTCCCTCCCTGATCACCCCTACTTCTCAATCCCACCTTCCGACTTAGAAACCCTTTAAAGGGATGGGCCATGTTCATTTTACTGTTTGTCTTCGGGTCTGAAGCAGGTGTCCCCAACAGTAGGCCTTGGCAGGCGGGGGCGGGAGTGCAAACACTTGAAAGGAGGGGCTTGGAGGTGAGGCATGGAGCTCTGAGCTGGAATCGGAAATGCAGGACGGTGGCTGCACGAGCTTCCGGGGAAAAGCTGCTCCTCCCCACATCATTCCTAAATGGCTCAGCCCTCACTCCATCCCTTCCCTCTCACATCCTCTGATGGCACCTGTACAAGCACAATGGTCAGGAACTTGAGTCGTAGAATCACAACAACCTAATGGAAGAAAAGCTATGACAAACCTAGACAGCATATTTAAAAGGAGGAACATTACTTTGCCAACAAAGGTCAATATAGTCAAAGCTATGGCTTTTCTAGTAGTCATGAGAGTTGGACTATAAAGCTCAGTGCTGAAGAACTGATGCTTTTGAACTGTGGTGTTGGAGAAGACTCTTGAGAGTCCCTTGGACGGCAAGGAGATCCAACCAGTCCATCCTAAAGGAAATCAGTCCTGAATATTCACTGGAGGGGCTGATGCTGAAGCTGAAATTACAATATTTGGCCAGCTGATGCAAAGAATGGACCCATAGGAAAAGACCCTGATGCTGGGAAAAAGTGATGGCAGGAGGAGAAGGGGACGACAGAGGATGAGATGGTTGGATGGCATCACCGACTTGATAGACGTGAATTTGAGCATGCTCTGGGAGTTGGGGATGAATAGGGAAGCCTGGCGTGCTGCAGGCCATGGGGTCGCAAAGAGTCAGACACGACTGAACAACTGAACTAAACTGAATGGGTGTGTGCCCTGGGGCAAGTTATTGAGCATCTGTGAAATGGGACTAATCACAGCACTGAATTGGGGAGGGCAATGTAGGGTATAGCCAGTGAAATAAAGCTTGTAGAGTGCTTTGCATAAAGCTGCTCATAGTGAGCACTCTGCTACCATTAGCCATTCCAGCCCTCATCTCACCATTCTGGCTCAGATAAAACCCCACTGAGGAGCCGAAACTCAGAGGTTAAGTCTGGAAGTTTATCTCCACCATCTCCTCTGACTCCTGACTCTCAGATGAGAAGAGAGGTGTGCAGGGCAGGGTGAGACTTGAGGCAAGTAAGTGGAGGGCAGGCTAGCAAGAAACGCTGCTGTACCCACTTTTAAAGATTTGAGTCTTTGCTGTTAACTCCACTTCTCTTTCCTTAATTCTCTCTTAGTCTCTTTAAATTTTTCTTCTTTTTATTTTTTGGCCCCCACCCACCTTAATGTGTATGAGAAGCAAGAAGAACGTGAAATTGGGAGTGTGTCTGGCAGAAATTCAAATCTTAATTTAGCCATGTACATTTGTGTGGCCCTGGGAATGTTATACCCAAGGTCACTGAGCCTTGTTTGCAAGCTTCCATAAAAGATGGAGCCAATGAATACCCAGGGGACCCCAGCCCAGTGTGGCGCATGAAGGCTCGGCCAGTGCTGGCGCTGGTCTCGGGAATTCCAGGTCTTTTCTGGCTTCTCCTCCCATGGCCCATTGCCCAAACCCATTTTGCCCCCCATGATGGGGGCATATGATAATTAATTTTATGTGTCAACTTAGCTAGACTATGGTAACCAGTTGTTTGGTCAAATAGCCTAGATTCTGAGGTAAAAGCATTTTTTAGGTGTGATTAACATTTACAAGCAGCACTTTAAAACAGATTACCCTCCATACCATAAGTGGGCCTCACCCAATCAGCTCAAGGTCTTAAAAGCCAATGTCTCCCTTGAGGTTTCCCAAAGACGGAATTCTGCTTCCAGAACGCAACATAGAAATTCTCTCTGAATCTCCAACTTTAAGATTAACATCTGTAAAGTCTGCATCATCTGCTTTCACCTGAATTTCAGCCTGCCAGCTTGCCCTCAGGGTTTCCAACTTGGCAGTGCCCACAAGCACACAAGCCCATTTCTTAAAGGAAATGTCTACTATCTATATATCTATCTATCTATCACCTGTTGATATTGGTTACCTGGAGAACCCTGACTTATACAGGGTACCACTCTGATTGGCTAACCCACTGCCTTGATTTGGCCACATCACTACTGGGAAGAGACCCAGAGTCCATTACAAGGCCAGAGCAGATAGCAATGACCTTTTTGTTTCTCTCTTTTGAGTCACTTGCCATGAGAGAAGTGTCAGCCATCTCACTCATTCTCCTTAGCCCCTTCCTCTCATGTGGTTGGAATTCTATCTTGTCCATCAGAGCTGGCTGGAGGCTGGGTCCTCTGTCTATTTCTACAGAAGGTTGGAGGCTGTAGAGGTCAATGAGTCTTCTCTCCCTTATTTCTTAGGGACTTTACAAATCAATTCAGAAAACTCTGGCTGGGACTGTGGTTGGATTCTGTGAAGTACACAGAAGAAGAAGCAAAAAGCCAGCTTTGGTATAAAGCTAATATGAGAATATGAGAAGACTAAGCCTAGCTTCATGCCAAATAGAAGAGAAAAAAGTGACGGATTTTATTTTCTTGGGCTCCAAAATCACTGCAGACAGTGACTGAAGCCACAAAATTAAAAGATTATTGCTCCTTAGAAGAAAATCTATGACAAACCTTAGACAGCATATTAAAAAGCAAAGACATCACTTTGCTGACAAAGATTTGTGTAGTCAAAGCTATGGTTTTTTTTCAGTAGTATTCTCATGTGGTTGGAATTCTATCTTGTCCATCAGAGCTGGCTGGAGGCGGGGTCCTCTGTCTATTTCTACAGAAGGTTGGAGGCTGTAGAGGTCAATGAGTCTTCTCTCCCTTATTTCTTAGGGACTCTACAAATCAATTCAGAAAACTCTAGCTGGGACTGTGGTTGGATTCTGTGAAGTACACAGAAGAAGAAGCAAAAAGCCAGCTTTGGTATAAAGCTAATATGAGAATATGAGAAGACTAAGCCCAGCTTCATGCCAAATAGAAGAGAAAAAAGTGACGGATTTTATTTTCTTGGGCTCCAAAATCACTGCAGACAGTGACTGAAGCCACAAAATTAAAAGATTATTGCTCCTTAGAAGAAAATCTATGACAAACCTTAGACAGCATATTAAAAAGCAAAGACATCACTTTGCTGACAAAGATTTGTGTAGTCAAAGCTATGGTTTTTTTTCAGTAGTCATGTACAGATGTGAGAGTTGGACCATAAAGAAGGCTGAATGCCAAAGAACTTATGCTACCGAATTGTAGTGCTGGAGAAGATTCTTAAGAATCCCTTGGACTACAGATCAAACTGGGATCAAAACAGTCAGTCCTAAAGGAAATCAACCCTGAATATTCATTGGAAGGACTGATGCTGAAGCTGAAGCTCCAATTCTTTGCCCACCTGATGCAAAGAACCAACTCACTGGAAAAGACCCTGATGCTGGGAAAAACTGAAGGCAAAAAGAGAAGGGGGTGACAGAGGATGAGATAATTAGATAGCATCACCAACTCAATGGATGTGAGTTTGGGTGAACTCTGGGAGATAATGAAGAACAAGGAAGCCTGGTGTGCTGCAGTCCATGGGCTCACAAAGAGCTGGACACAACTTAGTGACCAAACAACAACAAAGCCTAATTTAGGAAAGTTCTCTTCACTGGGGCTGAGGTCAAAGCCATAGCTAGAATCTAAGTTAAAGTTTACTAAAAAATTTTTTAAATCCACAGCTGTTGCTCAGCTATTCTTGGAGAGCACCCCACACTGAGATATCACTGGTCAAGGGCAATACTCAGGCAGCCCCTGGCCAAATACTATTTTAATACCATCAAAATCTCATGCGAGCTTAGCATCTGAGGTGTCAGCACATCGCTGCTGCTGATCTTTATCTTCCCTTAAGAACACTTCCTCTGCCTTTCCAAATTCTTCCTTCATATCATCTCTCTTCCCTGCTTTGCTTCCCTTCTCACCTTTCTCCTTCCTAATTTTCATCTTCCTTCCTTTTCCTCTGTCCTCACCTTTCTTCATTCAGCTTTTCTGCGTCACCATCATTACTCATTAAGAATCAGACAGAGGAGGAAGGAAGATCATCCTTTTCTAGGCCCTGTCCCCTCCGCACATCCATGCAGGTAAGAGCAGGTGAAGGTTAGCATCAGGAGCCACTCTGAGCACAAAGGTCTGGAGGGGACCCACCTGGACAGCAGTCTGCAGGCAGAAGGTATGCAGAGATACAGGGCGTGAGAAGATCTGAAAGGATGAGAAACAGCCAAGAGAGCGGGAACTGCTTCATCATATTTCTTCTGAGTCCAACAGTACAGAGTGCTGGCTAAGAGCATATGTTCAAGGGCCTCACTGCTTATTCATCTTGGTCCCTAATTTCTAGATATGTTAGTTGAAACTAGTTAGTTCGCCACTCAAAGACTTGGTTTCCTCATTTGTAAAATGAAACAGTAATGTGACCCACCTCACAGGGTTAAAGGAGCAAGTACAGTTACGTACTTAAACATTGCCTAGCACATAACAAATATCCAAGAACTGCTAGCTGTTCTCAGTCCCACTGGAAAACTGAGGCAACTTACAAGAATCAAAACCCACCTCTCCCTTTGGGCTGAAATTCAAGAGGGAACTGGCCCTGCAAGAGAGGGCAGGAGGACAGTACCATCGAGGCTGGCAGGCACAGATTCCAGGCAGCTCCTCGTGGAACTTCTGATGCACGGATGCACTGAAAAGGTAACTCTCAGGTGAGGAGGACTTGGGTACTGGCCTGAGACCCTAACCCTCTATGACAATGGGTAGAACACAGGCTACTGTACTCCAAACTCCAGATGTCCACTAACCAACAATCCACTCATTAGATGGTAACTGCCCACAACTCCAATATACACACAAATTCCTACAAAGCTAAACCTCAAATGGAGTATGTCATAGATGTTTCTCATAGTTGAAGTGTGCCACATGTGGAAAAGGCTTAGAAGCACTATCTTAAACATGGTATTTGGCTGGGGATTATTTGTCCCTTTAATTCCTTGACCTTCCTTGATATTTCTTTCCAATTTTGTAGTTAGCCGATTCTCTTCCTTCAGTTTTTATCTGAATCCTGATATATGTGAATATAAGACTCAGAACATTTTCATACCGAAGCTGGACGGCAGCCTCTAGAAGGGTGTCCTTTTGAGACAAGAGGTTCTTGGCTCTACATAGGAAGGTTCTCTACATGTAGGCCATGTGGAAAAATGATGGCGAAAGGGTTACTGCAGATGTGAGAGGAGAATCTAGGACCCATTCCAAACTCACAAATATGATGGAGGAGGCAGCAAGAATATGAGTTTTATCTACTAGGACACCATGCTCCTCAGAGGTGACTGATGAAGATAAAGCAAGCCCCTGTTTCTGGGCCCTCCACATTCAACGAGATGAGGTAGAGAAATGGTGAGAGGTATTCGGGAGACTGCTTTGACCGTGTTTCCCTGCATTGCTGCAGCTCACAAAAGGCTGATAAGAGGGGCTTCCCTTGTGGCTCAGTGGTAAAGAATCTGCCTGCCAATGAAGTAGACACAAGTTTAATCCCTGACCCGGAAAGACCCCTCACGCCACAGAGCAATGAAGCCCATGGCATGCGTCACGGATATTGAGCCTGCGCGGCTACTGAGCCCACGTGCCCCGGAGCCTGTGCTCTGCAACAGGAGAAGCCACGGCAACGAGAAGCCTGAAACCACAGCAGAGTCGCCCCTGCTCGCCACAACTAGGGAAAAGCCCAGGCTGCAGCGAAGACCCAGCGCAGCCAAAAGGAAATTAAAAAATTTAAAGCTGACGAGGGGGTCACTGCTAAGGCAGAGAAGAGTCAGGAAACCAGATTCAGGAGGATCTAAGGAGGAACCTCGGAAGACTGGCTTCACTTTCCCCTTTGTTCACGTTTCACCTCACACGACAGCAGTTTCCCACGGCTGTGGACTTGTTTGCATTTTTCTAACAGACAGCAGGCTCCTGGAGGGCAGCCTATGTGCTTCTGCATTTCATGTTCCCACACCTGGTGCCATACTTAAATCGTGGAAAACATTCACTACGCATGTTTCTTGAGTGAGTAACTTAATAAAGGAATTCAACACATACTTATGGAACTCTGTACTATGGGAAAGATGAAATGGGCTTGAAAATGTAATTTTGATAGCATTCAAGACAGAGGGATAATGTATCATTAAAAATAACAATAATAAATCTTACTTTAAGAAAATAAAAAGAATATGGTATCTTACCTGGTGACTGCTGGTCTCAGAAACTTTAACATCCAAAGACCCTGCCAGGACAGCATACCAGTTGGTTCCAATATCACCTTGTCGAAATACTAGAAAAGAAACAGGCAGGTAAGCAGGCCAAGTGTAAGTTGGTTTTACCACGTAATCTGATAATTTCTCACTGACTGTTCTGAGCCTAACTTGGACCTACATGAGATTCCCACCAGAGCATACCATAATTTTCTTTCCCTCTTCTATCAACCAAGCAATATCCTATTTATTTAACATTCCATGAAGCAGAACTCTATTAAACAGAACTCTTTTATATTTACACAGTAGCAATAAGGGACGATAACCCTAAAGGCTATAAGATTCTTTGAATGTAAGAAGAATTGTCTGGTAGTCTCTGTAATTTGTCTTAAAGACACTTCATTGTGTTGTGATACTTGGAAAATCATTACTCTAGATGGGGTATGTGTTAAAAAGACTATGTGACTCAACAAAACCAGATCACCACCCCCAATTTCACAAATCTATTTATATTAAAAAAACAACATGTTTTCCAGAATACAATGTCTCATTTTAAGCTAACCAATGACTGATTAAGAAAAATAAAATCTGTTTAAAAAGTTTTAACTACCATACTGTCAGCGTCCACTTGCTACTTTGTTGTATAAACTCACTGCTTTTAGGCATCAGAAGGTCACCACTCTTTGGAAATGATTCTCAGCAGAAATTTCTGAACTCAGTTTTGCTTTACTTTTGTTATCTCAGAGACAAACCATTTAGCTATTCAGTGAGAATCTTAGTTCCCACATCCTAGTTAAGACCAATAGTTTGGAAAGTCATTCTGAAACACTGGTTCAAAAATCTCATGCAAACCCAACTACCCTTTTAAATATTCTAGCTAAATAACTAGATGGAATGATCTGATATTTTAAAATTCTTTTCACAGAATCCTACCTCAGAAGTCAAGTGGCTCAATGAAAAATCACATGACAACTCAGTGGGACAGTTGAGTTCTGGCAAGGCTAGGGCTCACTGCATAAGAGGAAGCTTCTGGGAGCCATAATTAATGATGACAAGCTGTTCTAAACTCTCTGACTAAAGCATGCTGTGGAAAGGCAAGAACAACAATGGTATCCCACCAGGTGCAATGACAAGCTTAAGATGGGGGATTGATGAGTTTATAGCTGGCCTCGCCAGTAACTCTGCTATTCCGAGCCTTCGTAAGTGACTTATTTTAGATTTAGGGCTTTGCCTTTCATGAACTTCTTGGCCCCCAAAGACATGATCACTTGCCAATCAAATTCACATTACATATCATAGAAGACTTATTTTGAAAACGGCTGTAAGAAACAGAAGACAGAGTCTTTTCTCTAAAAAAAATAATGTTCCCACTGAGTAAGAATAAAAAATATTGGTTTGAAAACAATATGTATGGATGATTTTTTTAAACAGAAGTGTGACTGTGCTTTGCGTGCACACAGGCAAATATCTTGAAGGACACACACAAAATGTAAACAGCAATCTCTGGATTTGGGGATTGTAGGTGATATTCATTTTGTCTTCTAAATTTTCTACAATGATGTTGTGACAAACCCTGTTAGTTCCCCACTTGAAATCATGCCCTGAACATGGATTATATACAAGTTCCCACCCTCCTCCACAAGGCCAAATACTCAGAGCATATGAGGCTCTTCCCTAGCTCCACTGGGGTAACCATGATTGGTCTAAATCAATCATGTGGCCCCATAATCTGTGCCAGTGATTGGTTTAATCAGAGGCACATGATGCAATTCTGGCCATTGAAACAATACAGAAAGTCTACTGGAGGACTTCTGAAAAAGAGATAAGAAATAGTCCTTCAGCAGGAATGTTTTGTATCAGCATCCAATGCCTCCAACTGCTGCGGCTAGTTGCCTCAGAACCACTTGGGACAAATCTGAGTACAAAAGCCGATGCCTCAAGATGAACAGCAAAAACAAATAAACCAACAAAAATATGAGAGAAACCTGAGACCTTAATAATGTCATTGAGTCATTTAATCAACCAACCCTGAAGGCATTCTACCTCAGGACTGCTTATACATGGATAACTGATGTTCCCTCCTTATAGAAATCATAGTCAAGCCAGTTGGATGGGAGTTTTCTGTTACTGCAGTATAAAGCATCACAACAGATGGCAATGGCATCACTTTTTTTTAATGAGAATATACTTGTATATTTTTTAAAGGCAGCTGTCAACCTATCATTTTACTCCCCCCACCCCTTAGTCACATCTGGAATAGATGTTATCAATGAGGTTAATTCAAAACATTACTATTGTAAACCAGCTGTGCTTTAATTTTTAAAATGACTATTATCATTAGTTGAGACCTTTTATCTTATTTAACATCCTTTTGCTGTTGCTGTTTAGTCATTAAGTAGTGTCTGACTCTTTATGACCCCATAGACTACAGCACATAAGGCTCCTCTGTCCATGGGATTCTCCAGGCAAGGATACTGGAGGGGGTTGCCATTACCTTCTCCAGGGGGTCTTCCCAACCCAGGGACTGAACCTGAGACTCCTGTGTCTCCTGCATTGGCAGGTGGATTCTTTACCACTGAGCCACAAGGGAAGCCCATTTAATATCCTATTGGCTCCCATATTTCTTGGGTTACAAAAAATAATAATATATTAGAACTTCCAAGGATCTTGCTGAATATATAAATCCTTCCAGCTCCATCTGAAAAGGAGGCTGCCCTGGAAGAACTATTTACATGCTATGGACCAAAGGAGTTAAGGAAATGTTGTAGAACTGAATAAACAAGGAGAGAGAAATGTCAACCTCATACCTTTAATTGAGCTCAACTATTTGGCACAAAGATACCCTATTTGCTATCCATCCCCACAGCATAACCACAAATGAACACAAACTTATACATGAAAACACACCACTGGAGTTGCATTTCTTACATGTTATTCCTTTTTCCAGATTCTCATAATAACCACATAAACAAATCTGATGAAGGAGATTTGGGTGAAATTTCTCAAAAGCTTTAACTTCTTTCAGCCGTGTGAAGATTATATCCACATCTTCACTGGATCGTTCCAGTGGTCTATAAAGGGGAGAAAAGGCACAAAGCTGTATCAGAAAGAACTTACTTGAGTCCACATGCATTATTATTCTAAATACAAACAAATTAATGGAAATATATGAATTGCAAGTGTTTTACTGCAAATATTTATTCCCCTACAACCATTATAAATATTTCCAGGCCTAGAGCCTGTCATATAGAATGAAATAAGTCAGAAAGAGAAAAACAAATATATATCAACATATATATATATGTGGGATCTAGAAAAATAGAACAGATGAACCTATTTGGAAGACAGGAATAGAGACACAGACGTAGTGAACAGACTTGTGGACACAGAAGGGGAGGATGGACTGGGAAACAGATTGACATATGTGCAAGCCATGTATAAAACAGACAGCTAGTGGGAATGTGCTGTATAGCACAGGAAGCTCAGCTTGGTGCTCTGACCTAGACAGATGAGACGGGTGGCAGGGTTGATGGAGGTCCAGGAGGGAGGGCACCTATGTATACATACAGCTGATTCACTTCGTTGTATAGCAGAAACTAACACAACACTGTAATACCCCAATAAAAAAAAAAAAAAAAAAATATTTCCAGACCTTTGTCTACTACTCAGCCTAAACGACTGCAGGTGAAAAGTCACAGTGACTGCAGATGGTATGATACAGTGATTTATAATAAAAAACACAGAATTATAAGAAATTGTTCACTCTTCCGTGCACAGAGCTAAAACTCTTGCTGTTTCACATATAAGAGTCACAGGGGTATCTTTGGCTATATTTGGCCTTTCGTCCTCAGATCCTGAAATACTTAAGAGTCATAAAGGTGAAATGGGTGTCAAGCTCCTTTCCATCACAACTGAGTTTATATTAACAAAGTGACTTTGGGAAGCTCCTAGGTAACCTAAGGATGGGGACTGGTTGCCTGGAGAACCAGTCATGTGACTAGAGGGTTGGAAATTTGAGCAGCACCCTCTGACGTTTGGGGTGGGCAGGAGATTGAGTTCAGTCACCAATGACCAATCAGTTTCATCAAGCACACCTAAGTACTGAACCCTCCATAAAAACCCCTCAACAGTGGGGTTGAGGTTGGTGAACACTTGGAAATGTGGGGAGTGGCACCAGGAGAGGGCATGACCTCTCTGTGCTCCTGCCATACTTTGCCTGTGCTTCTCTTCTACCTGGCTCTTCCTGAACTATACTCTTTTATAAGAAGTCTAGTAAGTAATTGTTTTCCTGAGTTCTGTGAACAGCTCTATCAAGTTCATCCACTCAAAGAGGGGCTCGTGGGAATCTCCAGTTTACAGCTGGTCAGTCAGAAGTACAACGGTAAGAGCAAAGACAAATTGCAAACTGCAGAGGTGGGACTGTCTACAAGTGAGTGTGAGTGAAAGTCACTCAGTTGTGTCCAACTCTTTGCGACCCCATGGACTATATAGTCCGTGGAATTCTCCAGACAAGAATGCTGGATTGGGTAGCCTTTCCCTTCTCCAGGGGATCTTACCAACCCAGGGATCGAACTCAGGTTTCCCGCATTGCGGGCAGATTATTTACCAGCTGAGCCACCAGGGAAGCCCTTTATTAACTACCGAGTCACTGTTTTCCTGCTTTTTCTTCTTCTCGTGGTTCTTCAGCTCTACAGGATGAATTTCACTGTCCATTATTAAAAACTTTCTAAGTCAGACAGCAAGGTCAGACAGAGGTTAATTCCTCTAAAGTTCAGTTCAGTTCAGTTGCTCAGTCGTGGCCGACTCTTTGCGACCCCATGAATCACAGCACGCCAAGCCTCCCTGTTCATCACCATCTCTCGGAGCTCACTCAGACTCACGTCCATCGAGTCCGTGATACAGGAAAAACCATAGCCTTGACTAGACGGACCTTAGTCGGCAAAGTAATGTCTCTGCTTTTGAATATATTATCTAGGTTGGTCCTAACTTTTCTTCCAAGGAGTAAGCGTCTTCTAATTTCATGGCTGCAGTAACTATCTGCAGTGATTTTGGAGCCCAAAAAAATAAAGTCTGACACTGTTTCCACTAAAGTTAAAAAGACACAAACCAAAAACATTTTCAATAAAATAAAATTCTTTTGAGTACTACATAAATTATAATGGTAAATAATGCCTATTGGCAGTACCACAAAAGAACATTAGAACATGTTTATGATCTTGAAAGGAGTGGTTTTAATACTTATTTATAACTTTTTATCATATCTACCTTTCAAACTAATGGCATTCAAATAAACAAGACTTAACTTTGCAATATGAGTTATCAAAATCTGGAGACATAAGAGACCTGGGTTTGATCCCTGGGTCAGGAAGATCCCCTGGAGGAGGACATGGCAACCTACTCCAGTATTCTTGCCTGGAGAATCCTCATGGACAGAGGAACCTGGTGGGCTCTGGTCCATACAGTTGCACAGAGTCAGACATGACTGAAGCAACTTAGCACATGAAATTTTAAATGACTCTCTGCCAAACACATACGTGCATGAGTGCACATTCATTTTAATTATCCATTCAGTAAACTATATTGCTTTTCTATTTATATAAGATATCTTCCCCTGGAATAACAGATGAACAAGAAGCCAACCCTACCCACAAGGAGCTCATACTCCAGTCGGGAAGGGAGCTCCAAAACCAGAATTAGAACACTGCATGGTGAGCATAGGAACACACGTGCCCACAATGTTCTGGGCTGGACCTTCTTTTACTACAAAGAATGCAAACGTGGAAACTACCAAAGTCAGGTATATGAGAGAGAGCAAAGGTTCTGGATTCCACCTGCTGCCCACACTCATTATGCAATGTGAAAATTTAATATGGTCTTAAATCTTAATGCAGTCAATTTGGGATCATCTAGGGACCAATGAACCAGTTTCTGGATTAGTCAGAGCATAAGATAATAACACATAGGCATCTTCATGGGAAGATGTACAATAACCTTAAAATCACCAAAACATCTCCTCTTAGATGACTTCTGTTGTTTGACTACATGATAATAGACATTTGCGAATCCTCTGCCTCAAGGAGGGCCCCCCTCTTCACCCATCTGCTAAATAAGCACACCCACATCCTGGGCTACATCCCACAGAAGCTCAGGGGGACCTTCCAGGACAGGGGGTGCCAACACCCAGCAGGCAGACCTGGGGCAGGGGTGCAGGAAGTAGATGAAGAGGGAAAGGAAAGGAGGGAGGGGAAGGCAAGACTGCTCTCTGCCAAGTTGCCTTCCCAGAGTCGTGCACAGAAGGCTCGCCCAAGAAATGGACAATAATAGGCTGTAATAGGACTGTTATCTTGTGGGAATGTATGGAATGCTTGATAGCTACTTCATTTGTATTTTTTCTAAATTTCCAGATGCCTTCTGAAGATCAAATAAATATATTTCAGAACACTGGTGATAAAGCTAAAAAAATACATTTGCATTAAAATGACTTTGCAGTTTGTTTTGATTCTTTGTGCTTTAACAGTAACTCGGGGTTATAAAGAGCTTGTCCCCGTTCCTACTGAACTGTTGAGTCTGAGATAATACATGGAGCTATATAAATTATAAAGGGCTACAGAAGCTGTTCTTATTACGAGTACCTTCAGCTTCACTGTCATCGTTGCCACAAGACCTTTTAAAAGAATGAATAAAGTGCTTAAAAACATATACTGAAATTCTCCTGTGCTTTTGGAAGGGTTTATAGATATGTGTGCATGGATATTTTTCTCTATTATAACAACAGTAAAATCTCAAACAAATGTACTTGATAACATCAGCCTTTCACTACTGACTTCTTAAAGGGCTTTGAAATATTCATCATCACAGCCTTGTTAGATGAAGCAAGTATTCTGAAATCTATTTTTCCAGCAAAAACATTATAACAGAGGCTAGGTAAGTATTAGTATACTAAAATCATGTGTTTATAAAGCCAGCGATGACATGGATATATCACAAGTCTTTGAAACTCAAGATGTTTACCACTTATCATGTTAGCATTTTAATTATATGATTATTAACCACTTAGAATACTGAAATGTTGACTCTTTACTAATTACAAGTTTTCCCAACAACATCAACAAAATTCAGAAAGAAGGTGTTGAAATGCATTCATTTGATCTGCAAACAATTACTGAGTGTCTGTACAAGAGAAGAAAGGATTCGGTGACACAAAGAACATGACTCCTGCACTGAGGAAGTTCAAACTGAGTTAGCGGGAGTTGCACATGGATAGCAATGATCAGGGTGATATGTGGTGAGAAGGGCAATTAACATAGGAAAGAAGGAAATATGAATTCAGAAGAACAGATATCACTGGTGAATGCAAATTCTACAAAGACTTCCTGAAGGCACAACTGAAAATTCTTCCTAGAATCAGTTCTTCCCTGTTTCTCTTTTGATTTCTATTGTACCACCACTGTCCCATCATTAATTCCTAAAAATGTGGTGAGACACTAGGGCTCCTCTCCCTAAAGACCTGCTTTACCAACTCAGCTGTGAATTTCTTACCCACCAGCTCCCTATCACACACATACACACACACACACACACACAGATATATACACATATACAGAGATGTACACACACAGATATACATATGTACAAACACAAGCACACACATACACAGTGATAAAGATCGTTTGTTGACCAAAGTGGAGTTGGACTCCTGCATCTTTTCCTAGACCCATATCTGTGTACTTCTTTGTAAAATGCAGTTTTAGCAAGAACCTTGCTTAAAAAGTCAGTTTAACTAGAGCCCTCCGTTCTTGATATCTGACCACCACCCTCCATATCTGATTGGGTTTCACATCCTCCACCATTCCCCAGATGATACCTAATCACCCTATCTTCAGTAAAAATCCAGTCAGGTCAGTTTACCCAGAATCTCCCTTACCCTTGATGTTTCTCTTGGTAATTTTCCATCCACTGAGCACCTCCCTAACACACACACGCCTTGCTCCTTGACTATAAGTTCCCACTTGTCCATGCTGTATTCAGAGTTGAACCCAATCCCTCTGCCCCACTGTAAAATCCTATGGCAGTGGTCCTCATAGCTACCTCAACAGTCCTAAAAGCCTCTGCTTACTGCCATTAACAAGCGTCAGTGAACACCTTTTCATTAACAACACACACACACACACACACACACTTGAGCACATCCCTCAACTCAACCAATTGCCAAAATTCTCTCGTCTCTTGAGTCTGCCTGTGTTCAGGGTGACGCTGAGAAAAAACCCCTTGATGGTTCCGAAGACCCCAGGTGCAGCTGCAGCTTTTTATCTCCACAGCTGAGACCGACTGTCATAATGCACACCATGACCTCTGTGACCCTCCCAAAACACGGCCTGCACATCCGCCGCCAGGGAGCAGAACGTGTTAAGTCTGCAAATTCCTTGTCTAATGCCTCTCTATTTAGGAATCATGCCCCTGGCTTCCATGTCTCCATAAAAGAGTGAGGAACAAATGGCCCCCCAAGGGTCCCAAATATGAGAGTTGGGACTGGAGGTCACCAGGGGCACCATTGTGGCCCTGAGCAAACAATAGAGGGGGCAGAATACCTCCACCTTCCTTTACTGGCAACCAGTGTGTCATCATCTCACGAGAGAGAGACGCCAGCTCTGGGGCCCAGGGCTGCTTGGACAGTT
Organism: Cephalophus harveyi; assembly: GCA_006410635.1. Lineage (NCBI taxonomy): Eukaryota > Metazoa > Chordata > Mammalia > Artiodactyla > Bovidae > Cephalophus > Cephalophus harveyi. Next base: position 368,571 of record SJYT01060756.1, read on the forward strand.
GAAAAAGCCTGTCATCAGGCTGAGGGCAGGACCAGTCTTGCTAATATCTAAACAAGGCTAACCCTGCATTTATTAGTGAAAAGAGAAAGGGAAACCTTTTGACCAGGCTCAGTGTGGTACGGGTCCTCTCATTACAAATACAAAATCAAAGTACAGCCTGGCCCAATTTTAACAGACCCTTTTCAAAACCCTTCTCTGACTGCATGAGCGTCTGACCTCAGGACGGAATAATCAAGCTGGGCACACACCTCTCCACTACACACTGCAATCAGGGGATCCCAGATCCCAGCCAAACCGGATGCTTACTGGACTCCAAGCATTGCATCAAGTAGAATGCTTTCCTAATTTTCCTCAGATGATACACTTGCTCCATTAGCATTATGTTAAAAATAATTTATTTTGGCTCCTTAACCTTCTAGAATGGCTTCTGGGATGACTCATAACTGATGCCTCCTTAAAACTGCTTTGTAGAGAAGTCTGAAATGACGGCTTTTTTTTTTTTTTTCTCTCATGCAATTTGCACCACAGCATGCAGATGCTCTCAAAAATCATTCCACAGTACTTAGTGCTACATTCAACTTTGAGATGACGCTGTTCAAAAAATTGCCACTGCAACAACTAACCACTTGAAGAGACCTAAGACCCTTAGAAAAAAGGAAATGGGAATCTCTTGAGATCTTTCTGATTAAGTCTTTTCTTAGTGCTCTTTATTCCTGGGCAACAAGAAGGAGACTCTTGAAGAAGAAACAAAGTGAAAAAAAGGAAGACTGAGGATAGGGGAGCGAGGAGGACATTATTTTTAAGCTTTTATGCATTCCAACCTATGGGCAGCAGCAGAGGGAAATGCGTTTTGAGCAGGCAGTTTGAAAATGCCTTCCCCTCTGTGGATCAGCTGGTTGAAAATCTCTGGCTTCAAAAAAGGGTATCGGGCATGCTACCACGATGGTGGATAATCTGGTCCCCATGCCCCACTCCAGCTACCTATTTCCTTTGGCCCTTCTGAAGAGGAAAAGTTAAAAGTTTACATAACCTCTTGCTCCTTCTGCCTCTTGCTCCTTGCAAAGTCTGGATCATGTAGGTCACGTAGTCTCAGAAAGTGGGGGCTTACAATGCTAGGAACTGGAGCTTATCTCACTCACCCTTGTCCTGCTCTTTGCAACTACTCAGCCCCTGCAAACCTGCTTAATCATGCCTGTCTGTGTAAAGGTCAAGTATCCCCCTCCCCATCTCGACTGTGGTTCCCATGCGCCCACAACCCCTTAGTTTAAACCAGCCTATTAACAGCCAGTGTTGCCCACTATAGTCTGTCTATAAAAACTCTGTAACTCCTTTGTTCGGGGCTCAGAGCTTGGAGTGTTAACTTCTTTGGGTCTACTGGCATAATAAACCTGAGTTCTCCAACCCTCCGAGTGTGGCCCTTGGTTTCTCGAGTCCTGGTTTCTGCAGTACTGCCTCTTCTGGTCTTCTCCAGACATACAGGTGTTGCCCCTTAAAAGGCCTCTGGCCCACCTGAGAGCCTCACAACAACTATTTCTCCTGCCAGGGATGGGCTTCCCAGGTGGCTCTCGGGGTAAAGAACCTACCTGCCAATGCAGGGGACATAAGAAATGTGGGTTGGATCCCTGGGTTGAAAAGATTCCCTGGAGAAGGAAATGGCAACCCTTTCCAGTATTATTGCCTGGAGAATCCCATGGACTGAGGAGCCTGGTACAGTCCATGGGGTCACAAAGAGTCAGACGTGCTGAGCTACTAACATATCTCCAGCACCCTGAACAGTGTCTGGAACACTGTTGAAAGAACAAAGACATTTTTGTGCCTTTTGTATTTGTACTTGTAAATGTATTATTATTTATTATTGAAAATGAAGAACATTTCAAAGAGAATTATATTACTTTTTGGTTAAGAAGCATCTTCCCTGGTGGCTCAGTCAGTAAAGAATCTGTCTGCAATGTGAGACCCGGGTTCAGTCCCTGGGTAGAGAAGATCTCCTGGAGGAGGAAATAGTTACCCACTCCACTATTCTTGCCTGGAGAATTTCATGGACAGAGGAGCCTGGTGGGTTATAGTCCATGGGGTCACAAAGAGTCAGACACAGCTGAATGACTAACACTTTAACTTTTGTTAAGAAACTATCAGTAAAATATTTGTTCTTCTTGATCACACTTACCAAATTAGAGTAATAATAAATCCTCACACTTCCAATGTTCCCAGTGAAAGAATACAGAAAGAATCATTTCATTTTTTATATTAATAGCAGCTTAATTATTGACCAAGATTTCTTGTGGGATCCATTTATGTATTTTTTCATGTGAAGCCATGCTAATTTTCATGACTAATTTAGTACATCTAAATATTAAAAAATGTGATATTACTCAGCCTTTCCTGAATGTAAAAACCATATGGAGAATGGAAATAATGTAGTTCTAAAGCTGTAGCCCTGAAACAGAGATTGGTACCATGTTTTAAGATATACACTCAAATCCATTCAAGTAGGCACAAATGGAAAATAGTTCTAAAGTGAAGTATATAAAACAGCACCAACAACTACAAGAGAGTTTATCATTCTTGTGTGGAGGTAATTAGGCTGCTTGTGTGGTAAATAATCTGTCTTGCCCCACAATACTTGCAATGGATATAAGGATATTTAAATTGGAGGGGGCAGGCCTGAAATTTACTTTAATTGATAGACAACCTATAGGAGTAGAAAATTAAGTTTATAGGCACACTGAGGGAAGACACATCTCCAGATTAGTGATGGGATCATGGAAGCTTGGGTTCAGTTCTCATAAAGAACAAGAACGCAGGCAGGAGGACTAAATAATAGGAATTCCTGGGAAGAGCTCAAAAGAGGACAGAAAAAGGACTTAGTATGTCAAGGTGGGCAATGTTTTGACCTAGAACCAAAAATTTTCAACCAGAATTTATTTCAGCAATTTATCCACCTGTTACTGAAGAACACCCAACCAAAGAAAGACTCAGACAACAGTCAAAGAAAGCCTTATCGATGGCTTTAGTTGACTAACAAAACTGTCTCTGTATCTGATGCCACAGATTGATCAGTTGAGCAACATGTAGAATGGCAATTTTTAAAAAATATATGGAATTTTCCATTTATTAAAAAATCTATTGTTTCAATACAAAGAGAAGAGAACATCTACTCCTGCTATGATGGAGTAACTGGTGCCACAGTAAACAATTTAAAAGTTTAACAAAATACAGGAAGCAACTGTTCTCAGGCATTAGATAATAGGACTGAATGCAGGACTATGATCCTAGGAAGGATGGAAATACAAGAGGTGATCCACACAATAACTTTGACGCTTTGCCTGGAAATACTGTCTGGAACACAGACACGGAGGGAGAACCCATGTAGAGCATGGCAGTATCACGGGGCTCGTGGGGCAGTTATTGGCATTCAGGGATACTGAAGTAGCTGACACCTGCAGTGAAGTGAGCCCGAAAGAGGGAAGCTGTTCATAAAAAGGGCTCCAAAATTTAGCGGAGGGGTCTTCTCGACTCATTAGCTGCCAATGTGCAGTCCAGTACTCATGCAGAAGCCCAGCAGGCAACAGCTTCTGGGGAGTAAAAGCTGAACAGAGATTCTGGAGGTCACAAGTGCTGAGGGATACAGCAGCCCTGACCAGCCAGAGTAGTCAGACCTCACCAATCACCCTGGACATTCAACTGAGACTCAAAAAAGACCATTCTAGCCCCAAACCTAGAATTACCCCAACAAGGCTGAAAAATAAGCCTCAGTAGAAACAAGCCTCAATAGAAACTTACTGATCAGTAAATAAGTTACCTGCCTAAGGAAACAGAAGGTAACATGACTTAAAGAAAGTAACAAACTCCAGACTATTTATTTACATTCTATTTTATTATTTTTTAAATTTAAATTTATTTAATTGGAGGCTAATTACTTTACAATATTGTATTGGTTTTGCCATACATCAACATGAATCCACCACGGGTGTACACGTGTTCCCCATCCTGAACCCCCCTCCCACCTCCCTCCCTCCAGACTCTTTAATATGAGAGGATCATACTGTCTAGCATACAATCAGAAATGACCACATATACGAGGAAACAGGGAAATGTGACTCATAATGGGGAAAAAAGTCAATAGAAACAGACCCAGAGATGATAGGGATGGCAAATATACCAAACAAGGACTTTAAAACAGCTATTATGTTTAAGGACTTACAAGAAAAGATTAGCATGAGTGAAGAGATGAAGAATATCAGTAGAGGAAACAGAGGCTATCTAAAAAGAAGCAGATGAAGATTCTAAAACTGAAAAATACAAAATATGAAAAGGAGAAATATTCACTGGATGGGCTTAAGAGGAGATTGGGCCCTGTGGGAAAACAAACCAGTGAACCTTAAGGCAAAGAGTAGAAAGTAACCCAAACTGAAACACGGTGAGAAAAAAGGATAAAAATTGAACGGAGACTTGATGACATGGGTGATAATAACAAAAGTTTAATATATATGTTTGAATACTCTTTGGAATGACTGATGTTGAAGCTGAAGCTCCAGCATTTTGGTTACCTGATGCGAACAGCTGACTCACTGGAAAAGTCCCTGATGCTGGGAAAGATTGAGGGCAGAAGGAGAAGAGGGTGTCAGAGGATGAGAGGGCTGGATGGCATTACTGATGCAATGGACATGAACTTGGGTGAACTATGGGAGATGGTGAGGGACAGGGAGGCCTGGCTTATTGCAGCCCATGGGGTTGCAAAGAGTCAGACACACCTGGGTGACTGAACAACAACTGAAGTCTCAGAAGAAAAACAGAGAGAAGATAGGAAAGAAAAAAATATTTTTGAAGAAAGAATGGCTTAAATTTTTCCAATTAAAGTGGCAGTATATAGCTCCAGAGAGCCTAAACTGTGATGAAACAAAATTTCTACTTTATGAGTATAGTGTAGTAAAGATGGGCACAAAAGCCTTGTCATGATCTCCATCAAGAAGTGGGACCAGGCTTCCCTGGTGGCTCAGTGGTAAAGAATCTGCCTGCCAATGCAGGATACACCAGTTCCTGGTCCGGAAAGATCCCATACACCATGGGACAACTAAGCCTATGTACCACAAGTACTGAAGCACGAATGCAACAAGAGAAGACGCCGCAATGAGAGGCCTGTGCACTGTAGCTAGAGAGTGGCCCCAATTCACCACAACCAGAGAAAAGCCCACGCAGCAATGAAGACCCAGCACAGTCCAATAACTAAATAAAACTATTTTTTAAAAGAAGTGAGACTTATGAATGAATCCAGATGGGGAAACAATGGAAACAGTGGTTGACTTTATTTTGGGGGGCTCCAAAATCACTGCTGATGGTGACTGCAGCCATGAAATTAGAAGACGCTTACTCCTTGGAAGAAAAGTTATGACCAACCTAGATAGCATATTCAAAAGCAGAGACATTACTTTGCCAACTAAGGTCCGTCTAGTCAAGGCTATGGTTTTTCCTGTGGTCATGTATGGATGTGACAGGTGGACTGTGAAGAAAGCTGAGCACTGAAGAATTGATGCTTTTGAACTGTGGTGTTGGAGAAGACTCTTGAGAGTCCCTTGGATTGCAAGGAAATCCAACCAGTCCATCCTAAAGGAGATCAGCCCTGGGATTTCTTTGGAAGGAATGATGCTAAAGCTGAAACTCCAGTACACCTGAACCCCCCTCCCACCTCCCTCCCTCCAGACTCTTTAATATGAGAGGATCATACTGTCTAGCATACAATCAGAAATGACCACATATACGAGGAAACAGGGAAATGTGACTCATAATGGGGAAAAAAGTCAATAGAAACAGACCCAGAGATGATAGGGATGGCAAATATACCAAACAAGGACTTTAAAACAGCTATTATGTTTAAGGACTTACAAGAAAAGATTAGCATGAGTGAAGAGATGAAGAATATCAGTAGAGGAAACAGAGGCTATCTAAAAAGAAGCAGATGAAGATTCTAAAACTGAAAAATACAAAATATGAAAAGGAGAAATATTCACTGGATGGGCTTAAGAGGAGATTGGGCCCTGTGGGAAAACAAACCAGTGAACCTTAAGGCAAAGAGTAGAAAGTAACCCAAACTGAAACACGGTGAGAAAAAAGGATAAAAATTGAACGGAGACTTGATGACATGGGTGATAATAACAAAAGTTTAATATATATGTTTGAATACTCTTTGGAATGACTGATGTTGAAGCTGAAGCTCCAGCATTTTGGTTACCTGATGCGAACAGCTGACTCACTGGAAAAGTCCCTGATGCTGGGAAAGATTGAGGGCAGAAGGAGAAGAGGGTGTCAGAGGATGAGAGGGCTGGATGGCATTACTGATGCAATGGACATGAACTTGGGTGAACTATGGGAGATGGTGAGGGACAGGGAGGCCTGGCTTATTGCAGCCCATGGGGTTGCAAAGAGTCAGACACACCTGGGTGACTGAACAACAACTGAAGTCTCAGAAGAAAAACAGAGAGAAGATAGGAAAGAAAAAAATATTTTTGAAGAAAGAATGGCTTAAATTTTTCCAATTAAAGTGGCAGTATATAGCTCCAGAGAGCCTAAACTGTGATGAAACAAAATTTCTACTTTATGAGTATAGTGTAGTAAAGATGGGCACAAAAGCCTTGTCATGATCTCCATCAAGAAGTGGGACCAGGCTTCCCTGGTGGCTCAGTGGTAAAGAATCTGCCTGCCAATGCAGGATACACCAGTTCCTGGTCCGGAAAGATCCCATACACCATGGGACAACTAAGCCTATGTACCACAAGTACTGAAGCACGAATGCAACAAGAGAAGACGCCGCAATGAGAGGCCTGTGCACTGTAGCTAGAGAGTGGCCCCAATTCACCACAACCAGAGAAAAGCCCACGCAGCAATGAAGACCCAGCACAGTCCAATAACTAAATAAAACTATTTTTTAAAAGAAGTGAGACTTATGAATGAATCCAGATGGGGAAACAATGGAAACAGTGGTTGACTTTATTTTGGGGGGCTCCAAAATCACTGCTGATGGTGACTGCAGCCATGAAATTAAAAAACGCTTACTCCTTGGAAGAAAAGTTATGACCAACCTAGATAGCATATTCAAAAGCAGAGACATTACTTTGCCAACTAAGGTCCGTCTAGTCAAGGCTATGGTTTTTCCTGTGGTCATGTATGGATGTGACAGGTGGACTGTGAAGAAAGCTGAGCACTGAAGAATTGATGCTTTTGAACTGTGGTGTTGGAGAAGACTCTTGAGAGTCCCTTGGATTGCAAGGAAATCCAACCAGTCCATCCTAAAGGAGATCAGCCCTGGGATTTCTTTGGAAGGAATGATGCTAAAGCTGAAACTCCAGTACTTTGGCCACCTCATGCGAAGAGTTGACTCATTGGAAAAGATTCTGATGCTGGGAGGGATTGGGGGCAAGAGGAGAAGGGGACGACAGAGGATGAGATGGCTGGATGGTATCACGGACTCGATGGACGTGAGTCTGAGTGAACTCCAGGAGTTGGTGATGGACAGGGAGGCCTGGCATGCTGCGATTCATGGGGTCGCAAAGAGTCGGACACGCTGAGAGATGAACTGAACTGAATGAATCCAGGCTAACCCTGTGACCAATAGAATGTGGTAGAAATGATACTACGTCACTTATATTATCAAGTTGTATTACCTCCAGCAAGTTGCTTAACCTCTCTGGGCCTTGGCTTCTTCGTAACCAAAAGGGCGCTATAGGCCTAAATTATCTTGGAAATTCTGTCCATCTTTAGAAAGGCATATGTTCTAAGAGGAGTAATATACTGAGACAATAAATAAATAAATTGCTGTCGTTTAGTCACTAAGTCGTGTCTGACTTTTGCAGCCCCACAAACTGTAGCCCGCCAGGCTCTTCTGTCCATGGGATTTCCCAGGCAAAAATACTGGAGTGGGTTACCATTTCCTCCTCCAGGGGAACTGCCTGACCCAGGGATCAAACCCAAGCCTACTGCATTGCAGCCAGATTCTTTATCACTGAACCAGAAAAGCCCAAATAATAAATTCATAAAATTAATCAGGGTAAAATGAAAAGTGTTGCCCTATAATTACTTTGTGGCTCAGACTCTAAATATCTTAACCAAAATGAGACTGGGCCTTCCAGATCTATGGCTAAGGCACAATGCACTCAGGAATCTGGCTGGAATAATGCTCTCTGTATGGTTTAGTTGGCCATGGCCTACAAAAGGGTAGAGGATACCATTAGCTTAAGTTATTAGTAAACCAAGATTCCCTAAGGCATGGTAGGATGTAGTTTTTACAGATAGAGTCAAACACTCCTTTCACAGTACTCAGGCTTTAATACTGAGTAGACTGTTTAATAAATCTAGAGTTGGATAATAGAGAAAATACTGAATAAAATTTCACAATAAATTCTTGTTAGACTGAAGCCTTTTGTCATACTCACTAAGTCTAAGACAGCATATTTCCATAGTTTCAACACAACAAATGCCAGGGAAAACAGATGCCTTGAATTTCATTCTTTTGGAAAACAGCTCTGGGTACTCCTTCAGAGTGTAAAATGGCCAGAGCAGTCCACAAGAACACACATTTCCAGCACGCCTCACTGCAGAGAATGAAACGCCCCAGGCAGCAACATGATTCATGCCAAGGGCATATGGCAGGCATTATGATTAGTTAGGGATGAAGATTCAATTTGACAGGTTTTCTTTTTGTTGTTAGTCATTTCAGTTTTCAAAGTGATCAGAATTAATAGTCCAGGCCAGGTAGGCTGGTATCTAGAATGCTGATTTAATAAAAAGAAAGCCAGCCTTGCATATAATTTCAGGCAAGATTTGAATTATTGCATCCAGCAGTTATGACTACTCAGGCAATAAGATGCCTGGAGACTGAATTCCCAAAGAACCAGTAGCTGGACAAGGCCAATATCAGAAAGGGATCTTGTCACAATTGTGTGTGGTCCATTTAGTAATAGGATATTGTGACTCCCCATCTATGTCAAAGACAGATCTAGCTGGAGAGATTATAACATTTCCTAAATGCCAGAAGCTGGTCTACCTCATCTAGTCCTCTTCAGAGGGTAGGGAGCCAGTCCTTAGAGCCAACAAGAATCAGATGCTCACACCGTCCCAGCCCCAAGTCTCCACTCAAGCAAAACACGGAGTACCTTTGTTCTATAGCTTTTGTTCACCCAAGCAGAGATAAAAGGCATGAGAATTCTGAATTTCAGACTCTAATCTCTCATCCAACAAATTTATTGCATGTTAACCAAGTGCAAAGTACAATGAAAAGTTTTCTGAGAATTATAGGAAGAATAAGACTTTCATTCTGCCCTAAAACCACTTCTGATCTCCAAGAGGATCTAAAATCTCTATATAAATGATGAAAATGCAAGGATGAAAGCAGTCATACGGGTCCATAAAAAGATCCACAGAGGTCTATATAGTGACTCCTAGGAGTTCAGAGCTAGATGAGACAGGAATGAGTGGATAAAGCTTCACAGATAACTTTTTCCTTCCAACTTTCAGCTTCCCACAGCATTTAAGCTGAAATTTGAGCTGGGTCATGGAGAGTGGACAGAAATTGTATAAGCACAAACACAGGGCAGAAGGTTTCCAAGCAACAAGATGATAAACTGAAAGTGAAAGTGTTAGTCATTCAGTCCTGTCTGACTCTTTGCCACCCATGGACTGTAGCCCTCCATGGAATTCTTCCGGCAAGAATACTGGAGTGGGTTGCCATTCCTTTCTCCAGGGGATCTTCCCAACCCAGGGACTGAACTTGGGTCTCCCCATTAGGCAGATTCTCCTGCATTGCAGGCAGATTCTTTATCTAACAGATTCTAACAAGACGATAAAGCATGAGCAAAGGCATCGAGGTAAGAAATTATAAGCCCAGAGTATCCAGTAGATTCAATGGTTTGAAGTTCCAATGGCCTCTCAAAGAGGAAAACTAAGAAATAGGACTGGATCCCTACTAAGGGCAGGGCTGGAATGCCAGCCAGTGCGTGTACAGACTTTACTCTGCTAACAGGAGGGAACCAGCAGAGATTTTAAGGACACTGAAGAAATCAGAGCTATCATTTTGAAAAATCCGTCTGCGAGCAGGGAATGAAGCGGAGGAGAAAGGGATAAAAGCTAAGGGGGCCAGTTAAGCCGAGCTTTGGGGCTCCACTTGTCACCTTCATTCAGGTGTAACAGCCTTAACTCTCTTCTCCTTCTCTCTGTAACGCCCACCTAGAAGTAAGGTGACACTAAGTCCAGGTTTTCCTGGGACAGTCACAGTTATACCTACAGGCCCAGTGAAACTATTAATAGTGTCCCCATTCACTCTCACAAGTATCCTAGTTTGGACAAGTTATTATACATGCCCCTTTCTTGGATTGCCTTTCTCATTCCACCTCTCAGGCTTTGCTAGATATCAGGGATGCAAAGCCAATTCCTACACTCACTGATCAGCAATTATGTGATGTTTGTCTCCCTCCAATGGACGGAGGTGGAGAAGGCAATGGCGACCCACTCCAGTACTCTTGCCTGGAAAATCCCATGGACAGAGGAGCCTGGTAGGCTGCAGTCCATGGGGTCGCTAAGAGTCGGACACGACTGAGCGACTTCACTTTCACTCTTCACTTTCATGCATTGGAGAAGGCAATGGCAACCCACTCCAGTGTTCTTGCCTGGAGAATCCCAGGGACGGGGGAGCCTGGTGGGCTGCCATCTCTGGGGTCGCACAGAGTCAGACATCACTGAAGCAACTTAGTAGCAGCAGCAGCAGCATGGACAGAGGAGCCTAACGGACCATAGTCCATGAAGTGTCTAAAGATTTGGCATGATGGACTCATAAAGCAGAGAAATCCTAGTGGCTGGGACGGTTCTGTTTATAATCACCTTCCAGTTCTGTCTCCATTAAGATCAATTGTAGGCTTTCTAATAGGGACAAAACACACACAGTTGGCTTTTAAGGCTGTTCTGCCACTGAACACTCATTCTTCTGGGTTTAGAGCTTCTGTAGTCTTGTGCCCCAGCTCTTGGACAGCAGGGAGAGGCCAGAGCAGGAGGTAGCTCTGACTGAAAAGGTGGTGGTGTTGGAGAGTGGAGGCGGGATGGCAGAGGAGGTGCAGGAAGGCAACATGGGGCTCCTCAAGGCTGGGGCAGGGAGACATGGAGAACAAGGGCCTTCCAGTTGTTGATGAGTAAGGTTCCGGAATGTCTTTTCTCATCTGCAAGCGTCAGTGGGTGTGCAAAGATGATGAAAGGGTACACTGAACAAGGAAAACTAAAAATGTAGCTCGACCGCATGAAAGTCATCCTAATTACAGTCATTTATTTGAACATCATATGAACCATTTGTCCATAATTACAGTGCTGTCCAGGAACAAATATGTACATCATGAAAGGTGTCAGATCATTTTTATTGTAGTTTTATTTAATTAAAATAGTAAGCTCTCTACAGTATGTGTTTATAATTATGGTTTGTTATTCATGTGGCATGGTCACTTGCTTACAATATTAATTCCTTCTAATACTAATTATTATTAATATGCCATTGTATGCAGTAGAAGATCTGGATTTTTCAGATACCTGTGAACTTTTATGGAAAAGTTCAAAAGCCATCTCAGAGTGCTCTCCCTGGTCCTCTGTATGTCTGAATCATCACAGCTAAGATGACAGAAACCCAGAAGAGGAAGGCTCCAAACCATACATCTGCCCTGTTTGTTGTAAAGGCTTCTGCATACCAAACCTTCTATCCAAATATAAGGTGATCTATACACATGACACGCCATCCAAGTGCCAAGAATGGGGTATGGCCTTTGTCCAACTAACAAAGACACCAACAAACACACTATGGTGAGCGCCCCTTCTCCTGTGTTGAATGTGAAGGGACTTTCACTGGGCTGGAACCCCTGCAAGCCTATCAGCAGGTTCGTACTGGAGAGAAACCACACTTCTGTGCTTCCTGTGGTCTTGCTTTCACTGAGGCATGTGCTTCGACAAGGCATGATGGACTCATAAAGCAGAGAAATCCTAGTGGCTGGGATGGTTCTGTTTATAATCACCTTTCAGTTCTGTCTCCATTAAGATCGATTGCAGGCTTTCTAATAGAGTCATTAACTTGTCCAGATTTTTTTTGTGTTTCCAAGATCCTGCATCCTCATGGATCTTAAATAAATTTAATAAATTTATTTAATATAGCTTAATAAATTTAATATAGCTTAAAATAAATCTAAGGATATGGTTCCCACCCCTTAGAAATGCTATGGTCATTTCTAAGCAGGAATAAAGGAGCTATTTACAGGTAAGATAACACTGTTATTAATAGGTGAGAATTAAATTAAATGAATTTTAAATGAATTTTTCAGTTGGCAGACACCTCATCAAGAAATCTTCGGTTCTTTTCATAATTTGGTGCTCTGCTTGGTCCTTTAGGACTAGGCTTTATCAGAGTTTTACATGCTTGTACCCCTTGTGCAGATCTGCAAGCAATTCAGGATGCAAATATAGCCTCTTTCCTAGAGTACATTAGTAATTTGGTTTATCCTTGTCGTTTTAATTCTTCCATTTTTTCAAAAGAAATATTTGGTTTTCTTAAAAGTTGTGACAATACTTAGGCGAACTTACACCTTTTTAAAACTATATACTGTATTATATATTAAACGAATAATTGCTACCTGTATAAGAGAAAGGATGGCTAATTATTGAAACCATGTACAAGCCCCTGTGTCCTAGTCCTTTGAAGTAAAAGGCTGACTCAGAGTTAATGACTAGGAAACATGAAAATGCAGAAATAAAGAACAGTTGTTGGGCAGGGAAACTGGTAACAGTTTAGACTAAAAATCCACCACACAGAAACACCAAACTCCCAGTTCCCTGGAAGATATGGATAAAGCCCTGATGCACATTTCTGAGTTGTTTTTACAGGAAGCAGACCCCCACCAGACAAAAACTGCTGACCACAGGAACAAAGATCCTAGACTGGCTGAAAGCAGAAGGTTGATGATGCTCTAAATTTCCACCTTCATGCCAACCACTCCAAGAACTGTGCATAAGCTGATCACACACTCTGCGGCCCCCTCCCTCACACTACCTTTAAAACCCCTCCCCTGATAGCCATCACGGAGTTCAGATCTTTTGAGCATGAGCTGTCCGTTCTCCTTGCTTGATACGCTGCAGTGAACGCTGAACTTTCCTTCACCACAACCCAGTGTCAGCAGGATCGCTTTGCTGTAAGTGTGTGAGTGGATCCAGGTCTGGCTGCGTAAGATTACCATATCAGTAATAAATTTACTTCTGCATTTGAAAAAAACCCAATGTAAATGTGCAAAAAGTGGCATCACATTTCTGGGAGCGCCAAGATTACTAAATGAAAGGAAGAACAATCCAGCCATTCCAGTGGAAGCCAACCTAGTGAGTTTAAACCAAGAAAGAGATGAAGGGGTGGTTGCTGACATGTCCTAGGAAACCTGGTTGCTGAGCAGATACAGAAAGCAGTTCCTTGCAATTCACTACTAGCAATCCTGACTTTAGAACTCAACCAGTACCAGTGAATAAAGAACACAAAATGATAAGAAAATAAATGATTCTTCTCCCACACCCTGGGCAACTTTAGCAGAGGGACCACAAATGACTACCACAGTGCCTAACACATCATAGGTATTTGATTATCCACTTATTCAATCAACAAACATGCTAAATAGTTAATGAATTATTGATTCATTAATTCATTTTGTAATGTATTTTAAAATAAACTCTTACTCTATTTTAAATGTTTTTCATTCTCTGAACTCAAAAAATCTCTTTGCATTACTGTCCAAGTTTCACATTACTTTCTGTGTTTTGGGAAATAACAGTAAAATAGCAATTGGCATTTCAGTTCAGTACAGTTCAGTCGTTCAGTTGTGTCTGACTCTTTGTGACCCAGTGAACCACAGCACGCCAGGCCTCCCTGTCCATTACCAATCCTGGAGTTCACTCAAACTCATGTCCATCGAGTC
>SJYT01060756.1:382837-423906 GCA_006410635.1 Cephalophus harveyi
TTTTGCATTTCTTTTCCATGGGGATGGTCTTGATCCCTGTCTCCCGTACAATGTCACGAACCTCATTCCATAGTTCATCAGGCACTCTATCTATCAGATCTAGGCCCTTAAATCTATTTCTCACTTCCACTGTATAATCATAAGGGATTTGATTTAGGTCATACCTGAATGGTCTAGTGGTTTTCCCCACTTTCTTCAATTTAAGTCTGAATTTGGCAATAAGGAGTTCATGATCTGAGCCACAGCCAGCTCCTGGTCTTGTTTTTACTGCCTGTATGGAGCTTCTCCATGTTTGGCTGCAAAGAATATAATCAATCTGATTTTGGTATTGACCATCTGGTGACGTCCATGTGTAGAGTCTTCTCTTGTGTTGTTGGAAGAGGGTGTTTGCTATGACCAGTGCATTTTCTTGGCAAAACTCTATTAGCCTTTGCCCTGCTTCATTCTGTATTCCAAGGCCAAGTTTGCCTGTTACTCCAGGTGTTTCTTGACTTCCTACTTTTGCATTCCAGTCCCCTATAATGAAAAGGACATCTTTTTTGAGTGTTAGTTCTAAAAGGTCTTGTAGGTCTTCATAGAACCGTTCAACTTCAGCTTCTTCAGCATTACTAGTTGGGCATAGACTTGGATTGCCATGATATTGAATGGTTTGCCTTGGAAACAAACAGAGATCATTCTGTAGTTTTTGAGATTGCATCCAAGTGCTGCATTTTGGACTCTTTTGTTGACCATGATGGCTACTCCATTTCTTCTAAGGGATTCCTCCCCACAGCAGTAGATATAATGGTCATCTGAGTTAAATTCACCCATTCTAGTCCATCTCATTTCACTGATTCCTAGAATGTTAATGTTCACTCTTGCCATCTCCTGTTTGACCACTTCCAATTTGCCTTGATTCATGGACCTGATATTCCAGGTTCCTATGCAATATTGCTCTCTACAGCATCGGACCTTGCCTCTATCACCAGTCCCATCCACAACTGAGTATTTTTTTTGCTTTGGCTCCATCCCTTCATTCTTTCTGGAGTTATTTCTCCAATGATCTGCAGTAGCATATTGGGCACCTACCAACCTGGGGAGTTCCTCTTTCAGTGTTCTGTGCTTTTGCCTTTTCAAACTGTTCATGGGGTTCTCAAGGCAGGAAAACTGAAGTGGTTTGCCATTCCCTTCTCCAATGGACCACCTTCTGTCAGACCTCTCCACCATGACCCTCCCATCTTGGGTGGCCCCAAACAGCATGGCTTAGTTTCTTTGAGTTAGACAAGGCTGTGGTCCATGTGATCAGATTGGCTAGTTTCCTGTGATTATGGTTTCAGTGTGTCTGCCCTCTGATGCCCTCTCACAACACCTAAATAAAATTGGCATTTAGTGTTCTTATTATGGTCCAATCAATATTGTTGGTGTTTAGTCACTAAGTCATGTCCAATTCTTTGCGACCTCATGGATGTAGCACACCAGAATCCTCTGTTCTCCACTATCTCAGCAAGTTTGCTCAAAATCATTTCCATTGAGTTGGAGACGATCTCTAATCATCTCATCTCTGCTGCCTGCTTCTCCTTTTGCCTTCAATCTTTCCCAGCACCAAGGTCTCTTCTAATGAGTTGGCTCTTCACATCAGGTGGCCAAAGTATTGGAATTTCAGCTTCCGCAACTGTCCTTCCAATTAATATTCAGGGTTGATCTCCTTTAGGATTGACTGGTTTGATCTCCTTGCAGTCCAAAGGACTCTCAAGAGTCTTCTCTAGCACCACAGTTAGAAGGCATCAATTCTTTGGTGCTCAGCATTCTTTATTGACCAAAGCTCACATCCACAGTGCATGACTATTGGAGAAGCCATAACACTGACTATACGGACTTCTCTCAGCAAAGTAGTGTCTGTTTCTTAATAGGTTGTCTAAGTTTGTCATAGCTTTCCTTCCAAGCAGCAAGTGGCTTTTAATTTCACAGCTGCAGTCCCATCCACAGTGATTTTGGAGCCCAAGAAAATAAAATTGTCATTGCTTCCACTTTTCTCCTTCTATTTGGGACCAGATGCTATGATTTTAGTTTTTTATTTAATGTGTTTTAAGCCAGCTTTTTCACTCTCCTCTTTCACATTCATCACGAGGCTCTTTAGTTCCTCTTTGTTTTCTGCCATTGGAGTGTTATCATCTACATACCTGAGGTTGTTGATATTTCTCCTGACTATCTTGATTCCAGCTTGTGATTCATCCAGACCAGCATTTTGCATGACATAGTCTGCATAGAAGTTAAATAAGTAGGGTGACAACATATAACCTTGACATACTCCTTTCCCAGTTTGGAACCAGTCAGTTGTTCCATGTCCAGTTCTAAATGCTGCTTCTTGACCTGCATACAAGTTTTTCAAGAGACAGGTAAGGTGGTCTGGTACTCCCATCTCAGTAAGGATTTACCACAGTTTGTTGTGATCCAAACAGTTAAAGGCTTTAATGTAGTTAATAAAGCAGAAGTATTAACAGATTTTTTTCTGGTACCCCATTGTTTTCGCCATGATCCAACGAATGTTAGCAATTTGATCTCTGGTTCCTCCACCTCTTCAAAACTCAGCTTGTACCTCTGAATTTTGGTTCACCATACTGCTGAAGCCTAGCTTGAAGGATTTTGAGCATAACCTTATAGGCATGTGAAATGAGTACATTGTATGGTTTGAACATTCTTTGGCATTGCACGTCTTTGAGACCGAAATGAAAACTGACCTTTTTCAGTCCTGTGGCCACTGCTGAGTTTTCCAAATTTGCTGACATATTGAGTGCAGCACTTTAACAGCATCATCTTTTAGGATTTTAAATAGCTCAGCTGGAATTTTGTCATCTCCACTAGCTTTGTTCATAGTAATTCTTTCTAAGGCCCACTTGACTTCCCACTCCAGGATGTCTTATTCTAGGTGAGTGACCACACCATTGTGGTTATCTGATTAAGACCATTTTTGTATAGTTCTGTGTATTTCTGTCACTTCTTAATCTCTTGCTTCTGTTATGTCCTTACCATTTCTGTCCTTTACCGTGCCCACCCTTGCATGGAATGTTCCCTTGATATCTCCAATTTTCTTGAAGAGTTCGGTAGTCTTTCCCATTCTATTGTTTTCCTCTACTTCTTTGCACTGTTCATTTAAGAAGACCTTCTTATCTCTCTTTGCTGTTCTCTGGAACTCTACATTCAGCTGGGTATAGCTTTCCCTTTCTCCCTTGCCTTTCGCTTCTCTTCCTTTTTCAGTTATTTGTTAAGTCTCCTCAGACAATCACTTTGCCTTCTTGCATTTCTTTTTCTTTGAATGGTTTTGGTCACTGCCTCCTACACAATGTTACAAACCTCCATCCATAGTTCTTCAGGCACTCTGTCTACCAGATCTAATCCCTTGCATCTGTCATTTCCATAAGGGATTTGATTTAGGTCATACCTGAATGGCCTAGTGGTTTTCCCTACTTTCTTCAATTTAAGCCTGTATTTTGCAATGAGGAGCTGATGGTCTGAGCCACAGTTAGCTCCAGGTCTTGTTTTTACTGACTATGGGCTTCCCAGGTCATGCTAGTGGTATAGAATCTGCCTGCCAAAGCAGTAGACTAAAAAGACACAGGTTTGATCCCCACGTTGAGAAGATGCTCCTGGAGGAGGAAAAGGCACCCTCCTGCAGTATTCTTGCTGGAGAATATCTTAGACAGAGGAGACTGCAGGCTACAGTCCATGGGGTCATAAAGAGTTGGACACAACTGAGCATACAGCGCCCGCACAGAGCTGCTTCATCTCTGGCTGCAAAGAATATAATAATGTGCTTCAGTGTTGACCATCTGGTGATGTCTATGTGTAGAGCTGTCTCTTGTATTGTTGAAAGAGAGTGTTTGCTATGTGTGTTCTCTTGACAAAACTCTGCTGGCCTTTTCCCTGTTTCATTGTGTACTCCAAGGTCAAACTTGCCTGTTATTCTGGATATCTCTTGACTTCCTACTTTTGCATTCCAATCCCCTATGATGAAAAGGACATCTTTTTTGGTTTTAGTTCTAGAAAGTGTTGTAGGTCTTCATAAAACTAATCAGCTTCAACTTCTTCAGCATCAGTGGTTCGGGCCCAGACTTAGATTACTATGATATTGAATGGTTTACCTTGGAAATGAACCAAGATCATTCTGTTTTTTTTGAGATTGCACATAAGCATTGCATTTCAGATTCTTGTTGACTATGAGAGCTACTCCATTTTTCTCCCTTTCTTGCCCACAACAGTAGATATAATGGCAATCTGAATTAAATTCACCCATTCCCATCCGTTTTAGTTCACTGATTCCTCCAGTGTCAGTGTTCAATCTGCCATCTCCTGCTTGATCAGCTACAATTTACCTTGATGCATGCACCTAACATTCCAGGTTCCTTTGCAATATTGGTCTTTACAGCATCAGATTTTACTTTCACCACCAGACATATCCACAGCTGAGCATCATTTCTGCTTTAGCCTAGTCACTTCATTCTTTCTGGGGCTATTGGTAATTGCCCTCCACTCTTCCTAGTAGCATGTTGGACACCTTTTGACCTGGGGGACCCATCTTCCAATGTCAAATCTTTTTTGCCTTTTCATAATGTTCATGGGGTTCTCCAGGCAAGAATACTGGAATGGGTTGCCATTTCCTTCTCCAGTGGATCACATTTTGTCAGAACTTTTCACTATGACCCATCCGTCTTGGGTGGCCCTGCATGGCATGGCTCATAGCTTCACTGAATTATGCAAGCCCCTTTGCCACAACAAGGCTCTGATCCACGAAGGTTATGTACAAGTATATTCAATAAGTTTACTTGCTTTATATATATTAACTCATGTAACCCTCCCATTAGCCTTATAAGGTAGGTATTATTGCCCTGCAGATGGGGAGACTGAGCTTGGAAGTATTCAGGAACTCCCCAGATCTCAGCCCATGGGGGTAGCTGAGACCTGGAACCTGGTCCATTGATTGTACTCTTCCAAATTTTCAATCAGGGCCATGCAGAGATGTGTGACTGCTCCAGGCTGCTCAATAACTGATAACACTACATGATTTCTCCAACTGTTGATTCAACTGTGTGCTTAGCAAAAAGGCTTAGCATACCTTGGAGGAGGGCAGAGGAGGACAAGCCAGTAGCAGCCTTCAGCTTCACCTCTGCTCCCTCAAGCAATTCAGCAATGGCCCAGATTTGCATACCTGCTCAAGAAACAAAAGTAGCTGGGCACACACACCCCACCAAGAACAACACCAACAAAAACTAAGCTTACATTTAATTAAGGCCACTTTCTTTAGAAGGGAGTAAAACTGTCTGTGGTCAGTCATGAGTACCTTGTTAAAGTGAATTTCCCACTCTTGAACAACATTCTGTGGAGTTTGGTAAGCCTAGAGTTACCAGATTCTGCAAATAAAAATACAGGACACCCTCTTACATTTGAATTTCAAATAAACAATGAATACATTTTTAGTATGTCTTATTGCAATGGTCAAAACATTTAAAAATGTGTTGTCTGTTATGTGAAATTCAAGTTTAACTGGGTATCTTGCATTTTATCAGGAAAATGTTGTGATTTAGGGTTGCCGAGGGGGTGGGAATGGGGTTGGGATGAATTGAGAAGTTGCGATTAGCAGACACAAACTATCATATATAGCACAAATAAACAAGGTTCAGCTGTATAGCACAGGAAAAGATATTCATTATCTTGTAATAAACCATAATGGAAAAGAATATGGAAAAGAATATATATGTATAACTGAACCACTTTGCTGTACAGCAGAAATTAACACAACTTGTAAATCAACTATACTTCAATAAAATTTTACACAAAGATTCGTCTACATTACACACAGGAAATGGAAATAGTGACCCCAAGCCTGTGTCCCTCATTGCTGTGTTTGTGCTTCTCTGGACAGCGCTCATCATCCCAGGTGGGCTTCAATGCTATGTGAGGATGCACAGAGAGCTGCAGGACAAAGAGGATGCTTCTACCCTGAGCATCAATTTTACTGAAAGATTTCTGAGAAGAAAGGTTTTGCATTTTTGAAATTTTTTAAAGAACTTACCACATGAATACATAGTAGGTTTCTGGCTTTTTGTCCTGGCCAATGTCAAGTTTTTTCTTGAAAACCAGTAGGCCATAAATATTTCTATGTGCGGCAAAAATACTGCACATTTGGTACTTTAGATTTAGATGGGAATTCCCCAGCATCAGCACCACGGTGCAGGAACAGTGAGCAGCATCTCTGGCGGGACCTGATTATGCTAACGTCACCAGCTCATACAGCTGGCATTCTTCCGCCTGAATGTTCACGCCAGGAAGTGTGATTTCTTGATGAATCCATAGAAGCTTTTTATTTTTTTTCCCTTCTGGCTGCAAAAAAAAACCTTACTGGCTCTCTCAAATCAATATAGCTTCCTACCAGAATTGCTCAAAAATGTGGTAAGTCAAATATTTTGTTTATAAACATGAGACTACAATAGCTCCATTTTCTGTTTAGTGAGTGTCCCAATAAGATAACTCCAATCAAGAGTTTTTAAAATGATATTTTTCTTTACATTTTAAAATGCCGATACGTATTTTGTTAGGAACGACTGCCTGCTGGTGTATTTCATTCCTTCAGTGACCTTGAGCTCCCTGACTTGAATAGCTCCCAAAGTTTTACCCAGTAGAGAACTGGACCTATCTGTGTATACAGAGTGTAAACATTTTGTCCTAGTCCATTAAAAAACACATGCATTAAAAAAAAATAGGAATCACTGAAGACCGTGGCACCTCACGTCACCCCATAACTTTCCATAATGAACTCAACAGTGAAGATGCCGGCAGAGCCGGACCACAGTTATTTTGTGCTACACACGAAAGTAGACCCCAAAAGCATAGGATATATTTATATGTTTGTTTCAGAGAAAGGGTTTATCTTTGTGGAGATACAAACGAGCTCAAACCTTTTTATATCTTAGGTGGGAAAAATCCTGCGCTATAACTACACAAAAGTAGGAAGTCAAGAAACACCTGGAGTAACAGGCAAATTTGGCCTTGGAATGCGGAATGAAGCAGGGCAAAGACTAATAGAGTTTTGCCAAGAAAATGCACTGGTCATAGCAAACACCCTCTTCCAACAACACAAGAGAAGACTCTACACGTGGACATCACCAGATGGTCAACACCGAAATCAGATTGATTATATTCTATGCAGCCAAAGATGGAGAAGCTCTATACAGTCAACAAAAACAAGGCCAGGAGTTGACTGTGGCTCAGATCATGAACTTCTTATTGCCAAATTCAGACTCAAATTGAAGAAAGTAGGGAAAACCACTAGACTTGGTAAGCCTAGAGTTACCAGATTCTGCAAATAAAAATACAGGACACCCTCTTACATTTGAATTTCAAATAAACAATGAATACATTTTTAGTATGTCTTATTGCAATGGTCAAAACATTTAAAAATGTGTTGTCTGTTATGTGAAATTCAAGTTTAACTGGGTATCTTGCATTTTATCAGGAAAATGTTGTGATTTAGGGTTGCCGAGGGGGTGGGAATGGGGTTGGGATGAATTGAGAAGTTGCGATTAGCAGACACAAACTATCATATATAGCACAAATAAACAAGGTTCAGCTGTATAGCACAGGAAAAGATATTCATTATCTTGTAATAAACCATAATGGAAAAGAATATGGAAAAGAATATATATGTATAACTGAACCACTTTGCTGTACAGCAGAAATTAACACAACTTGTAAATCAACTATACTTCAATAAAATTTTACACAAAGATTCGTCTACATTACACACAGGAAATGGAAATAGTGACCCCAAGCCTGTGTCCCTCATTGCTGTGTTTGTGCTTCTCTGGACAGCGCTCATCATCCCAGGTGGGCTTCAATGCTATGTGAGGATGCACAGAGAGCTGCAGGACAAAGAGGATGCTTCTACCCTGAGCATCAATTTTACTGAAAGATTTCTGAGAAGAAAGGTTTTGCATTTTTGAAATTTTTTAAAGAACTTACCACATGAATACATAGTAGGTTTCTGGCTTTTTGTCCTGGCCAATGTCAAGTTTTTTCTTGAAAACCAGTAGGCCATAAATATTTCTATGTGCGGCAAAAATACTGCACATTTGGTACTTTAGATTTAGATGGGAATTCCCCAGCATCAGCACCACGGTGCAGGAACAGTGAGCAGCATCTCTGGCGGGACCTGATTATGCTAACGTCACCAGCTCATACAGCTGGCATTCTTCCGCCTGAATGTTCACGCCAGGAAGTGTGATTTCTTGATGAATCCATAGAAGCTTTTTATTTTTTTTCCCTTCTGGCTGCAAAAAAAAACCTTACTGGCTCTCTCAAATCAATATAGCTTCCTACCAGAATTGCTCAAAAATGTGGTAAGTCAAATATTTTGTTTATAAACATGAGACTACAATAGCTCCATTTTCTGTTTAGTGAGTGTCCCAATAAGATAACTCCAATCAAGAGTTTTTAAAATGATATTTTTCTTTACATTTTAAAATGCCGATACGTATTTTGTTAGGAACGACTGCCTGCTGGTGTATTTCATTCCTTCAGTGACCTTGAGCTCCCTGACTTGAATAGCTCCCAAAGTTTTACCCAGTAGAGAACTGGACCTATCTGTGTATACAGAGTGTAAACATTTTGTCCTAGTCCATTAAAAAACACATGCATTAAAAAAAAATAGGAATCACTGAAGACCGTGGCACCTCACGTCACCCCATAACTTTCCATAATGAACTCAACAGTGAAGATGCCGGCAGAGCCGGACCACAGTTATTTTGTGCTACACACGAAAGTAGACCCCAAAAGCATAGGATATATTTATATGTTTGTTTCAGAGAAAGGGTTTATCTTTGTGGAGATACAAACGAGCTCAAACCTTTTTATATCTTAGGTGGGAAAAATCCTGCGCTATAACTACACTAAAAAATAACTACACTAAACTACGACTTTCATAATAACATCCAAAAGCCAATTAGGCACATTGTGAAGGAAAGTTGCCAGAATTGTTGCAGCTCATGACAGCAGATTTGGCTAAAAGCAGGACAATCAAAAACAAAACCAAACAAGAGAATGCAGAAATTGCTTGTAGCTTTCTTTGTGAATGGTTTCAAAATTATCTTGAAAGGTAAAATTCACAGGATAGAAGAAAATGTGGTAAAAACACTGCATAACAGCCATGCCCAAATCTCTTTTTGGCCAAAAAAGAGGCAGACAAGGTGAAAAGATGTTCCTATCGAGCAATTCCATCAAACAACAAATTGTGCTCAAAAAGCCTTGGCTGAAAGACAGAGGTTAACATGATAAAGCAGCCGGATAAAAACAGGAACATAAGTGATTTTTCCCAAATCCTTATATAAACTAAATCCATATATAAATTAAACATATATTTACAAGGACACTGAGGGTTAAAAACAAACACATGAACAAACAAATAAAAGTTGGCTATGAATTTTCAACAACAGACATCTTAACGAGAGACAACAGAACTACCAGGAAGTCTGAAGATCAGCAGGGCTGGGCTGGAGATTCAGACTTGGGAGTCATCAGCTGGCACATGTCAGCCAAATCCATGAGGAAGATGAGATTGTTCAGAGAGAGAAAATTGTCTAATGAGATAAACAAGCTGAAAATGGAACTCCATGGAACACTTTTTTTTTTTTTTTTTTTTGCTTTCTTAGAAAACAAAGATCAGGTTGCCAACTTGTTTTTTTTTTTTTTTTTCAGAAAAATGTTAACACCTTAGAGGCTTCCCTGGAGGCTCAGTGGTAAAGAATTTGCCTGCCAGTGCAGGGGACATGGGTTTTATCCCTAGTCCAGAAAGAACCCACATGCCATGGGACAGCTAAGCTGGTGCAGCACAGCTACTGAGCCTCACTCTAGGGCCCATGAGTCGCAACTACTGAGCCCGTGAGCTGCAACCACTGAAGCCCCTGCGCCTGGTGCCAGCACTCCTCAAGAGAAGCCACTGCAATGAGAAGCCAGTGCACCGCAGCTGGAGAAGAGCCCCCACTGATTCCACCTTCGGAAGGCCCACACCCAGCAAGGAGGACCCAGCGCAACCAAAAGTAAATGTCTTAAAAAATTTTTTTTAAATTTTGTCTCAAAGTCAGCTATCAATGAATTTCAAACACAAACTGAGAAAAAGAGAAAAGGAATACAATAATCAGTGAAAAGAAGTTTGAAACACTAAAGAAGGAAATTTAAAAAAAAATAAGAGGGACATGCACATGTAGGCGGAGAAGGCAATGGCACCCCACTCCAGTACTCTGCCTGGAAAATCCCATGGATGGAGGAGCCTGGGGGGCTGCAGTCCATGGGGTCGCTGAGTCGGACACGACTGAGCGACTTCACTTTCACTTTTCCCTTTCATGCATTGGAGAAGGAAATGGCAACCCACTCCAGTGTTCTTGCCTGGAGAATCCCAGGGATGGCGGAGCCCAGTGGACTGCCATCTGTGGGGTCGCACAGAGTCGGACACGACTGAAGCGACTTAGCAGCAGCAGCAGCAGCACATGTAGGAACTATAATGAAGACAGAGAATGAGTTAACATCGGCTAGGGAAGAGTTAGAAGAAAGAGAGGGATGGAAGCTGTGGGTGGAGGAGTCGGCAGGAAGGAACGGTCAAGCAGTTTTATGCTACAGAAGTAATATTAACATAAGGACCTAAAAATGTTACCTGGTTTTAGCAGTAACAAGCTCATAGGGAACCTTTGCCAGAGTAGCTTCTCTGGGAAAATAAGAATAGTATGGGTTCTTTGATGTACATATTTTATTTGTACACCTCTCTGTTGCATTTTTTACATGAATGTTCATAGTAGTTTAACTTGTATCAGCCCCCAAACTGGAAATAATCCAAATGTCCATCAACAGATGTTTGGAGAAATCAATTCTGTATATCCATGCAACGGTGTACTACTCAAAATGAAAAGATATGAGTTATTGATACATACTGCAACACTGGTAAATCTCAAAACAATTATGCTGAGTGAAAAAAGCCATCCACAAAAGACTACTGATTGAATAATTCCACTTAAATAAATCTCTAGAAAATGCAAACTAATCTGTAGTGACAAAAGCAAATTAGCTGTTGCTTGGGGTGAGGGGTTGGAGGCAGAAAATATAAAGGGGCATGGGAGGATTTAGGGTGATGGGTTTATACTGAAGGTGGTGACGGTTTCATGAGTGTATACATAAGCCACAATGTACAAGTTGTATAATTTAGATATGTGTACTTTATTTTATGAACTTCTACCTCAACAAATCTGCTTTTGATAAACATGTAATAAAACAAAAGTGAGAATTCAGTTCTTCAACTGAACTAAAAAATATTCTAGGATATAATGAATTTGTAAAATAACTTGTTTCATTAAAATGATAAGCCCACTGCAAAGGGATAAGAACTCTAATTCACATGGAGCACTGAAAAATAAAACAGCCTTCAGATCCCAGTCCAGAAAAATACCTTCCACAAGGCTGGCTATACCAGGGTTCAGAACTGACAGCTACTTCATGTCCGCCCCTTAGGCTCACAACCTGAACCCAAGGTCTGGAGAAACAGGGAAAGTTCCTTAACAATGTGCAGATTCCCTACAAACACCCACAGCTTGTTCAGCTGGCTCTTCCACTTCTACCTCCTAATAGTGGCAGTCAGAGCAAAGAGACAGGAACCTGGTCCATGAACAGTAGGGATATCTGTTCATGGAATGTGTAATATCTCCGGATTCTCTGGTCAACTCTGCTGGACGTGCCCACATCTGACGCTCCTCAAATCAAGAGAAGATAAGAGGAAGTCATTGGCTGTGGCTAGACCCAGACTCACACACACAGAACTTCAGCATCCAGCACTGAATACTCAACATGTGCTGAACATTTTCATCTCACGACCAGCCTCCCCAGTGCCATGTTGATCCTTTGATCTGGATCCTCTGTTTCTGAGAGATGGCAAGGCACTGGGCACAGAAAGATCATCTCGGTTCTCCCTCTTCTTAGATGAGTGAAATAGAAGTTAGGCTTGCAGAATATTAAACAGAGGTCTTCAAAAACAGGTAAATTCTTTTCTGAATTTTTCTATTACTATCTATACTAGATTGAATAGTGTCTCTCAAAAATTCACGTCCACCAGAACTCAGAATGTGACTTTTTTTGGAAATAGTATCTTTGGAGATATAATCAGTTAGGATGAGGCGGTACTGAACTAAGGGGGGGGCCCTAAACCCAATATGATCGCTGTCCTTATAAGAGGAGAAGACACGCAGAGACAGACACAGAGGAAAGAAGGTCATTTTCTGATGGAAGCGGAAGACTGCTGGCAATCGTCAGAAAGAAGCAAGGAACGAACCTACCCCAGAAATTTTACAGGGGTCCCCCACCTCCGGGCTACGCACTGGTACCTCCCCTCCCATAAGATCAGCAGCAGCATTAGATTAGAAATAAAGTGCCCCATAAAGGCACTCGAATCATCCCGAAACCATCCTCGCCAACCCCATTTGTGGACAAACTGTCTTCCACAAAACCAGTCTCTGGTGCCTAAAAGGTTTGGGACTGCTGCTTTAGAACGGGAGTGGCCAGGCTAACACCTGATTTTGGACTACTAACCTTCAGAATTGTGAGAAGATAAATGCCTACTGTTTTAAGCCACCCAGTTTGTGGTAATGTGCTACAGCAGCTGGAGGAAACTAACACATGGTCACACAGAAATTCCCCAATCCAGCACAAATTCAGTTCACAGGCCATCATCCAGTGCTGGCTCCAACTCTGCCTGGTGCCAATTTATTTCTTCCATGAAACTAAAAACACTCTAGACAGGTCATAAGCCTTTTGTCAGCCTTCATGACCAAGCAGGAAGTACCTTAGACAGATGCTATGTCCAGCATAATTCTCCAAAAGAGTCCCCACAAAAAGGGCAGGTCAATGTATTCCTAAGTTCAGTCACTTCAGTCATGCCCAACTCTCCGCAATCTCATGGACTGTAGCCTGCCAGGCTTCTCTGTCCATGGGATTCTCTAGGCAAGAATACTGGAGTGAGGTGCCATGCCCTCCTCCAGGGGATCTCCCCCACTGAGGGATTAAACCCACGCCTCCTACGTCTCCTGCATTGCGGCAGATTCTTTACCATTGAGCCACCAGGGAAGCCCAAGCTCAGCAATGCTCATAAGTTAAGGTCCTCTCCATAGGCAGCCAAAATGAAGGCTTCCTGCTGCATTTCACAGGATCTGCACTCACTCTTGTCCTTTATTGGACAAATGAGATCACGTCTGCTCTTTGAGTTCCCAGTGAAAAACCAAACAAAATAAAAGTAGAGAATTCAACAACCTGTGTAGGCCTGTAGGACTTGGGGGTGGTATTTCTGCAGGTTCCATGTTTATTCAACCATCAGGTAAAGTTTTACTTGGCACCTACTTTGTGGAGTAAGTATATAAGGAAAGAAAGTGATGTTAATGGAGAATTAAAAAGACTTGAATCATGTAATGGTAGTTACTATTGTTGAGTAGCATTTACATTATGTACAGAGTTTCCTTCTCAGCATGATCAAAACACATCCCCCAAAAGGAAATGTGAATGTATACACTTAAAATTTTGTAACATATATCATCAAACAAAGATGTTTTGAAAAGGACAAACTAGATAATATCTTTATTACTAGAGTTTCATTAATTAAAACTGGGAAAAGTGAAAGTGAAGTCACTCAGTCGTGTCCGACTCTTCGTGACCCCATGGACTGTAGCCTGCCAGGATCCTCCGTCTGAGATTTTCCAGGCAAGAATACTGGAGTGGGTTGCCATTTCCTTCTCCAGGAGATCTTCCTGACCCAGGGATTGAACCCGGGTCTCCCACACTGTAGGCAGACGCTTTGCTGTCTGAGCCACCAGGGAAGTTAAAACTGGAGAAGTAGACATTAATTATTTATAAACAAATTCCTTCAAAATATCTGCTTGGGGAATTCCCTGGAGGTCCAATGAGTAGGATTCTGTGCTTTCACTGCCAAGGGTGCAGGTTCAGTCCCTGGTTAGGAAACTAAGATCTTGCAAGTCAATCTGCCTGTATCATTTAACCCTAAAAATTAATGGGTCACTTTCTCTTAATCCATATCTTACTGAGTTCAATCAACTCACAATTTATGAATACCTGGTCTCAGGAGCAGGGAATGTATCACCTGCATGAGATGATACTCAAATATGTTGAATATATGTGACCCTCTTTCGTTTTCTCGTCTATTCCCGCTTCTGTTTACTGTTTTCACACCACCTACTCTGGGGAAATATGGTCTGACTTCTCAGACTCAGGACCTGTGTTCATGTTCTCAGAGCCTGATGACTTCACACCATGCATTAAAATATGTTATATACTCCTCTGGTACGCATTTGGTGTCTGGGTCCTGATGTTTTCTGTTCCCTTTGCATGAATGAGCCCCAAGCGGTAGGGTCACACATAGTGCATTGCTCCTAAGATCAATGGTTTCATATGCATAGCACAAAGGTTTTTACAAAGCATTCTTGCAAAATTTATTTCCTTCTAGTTGTGTGAGTCAAGATAAGGATTAAGTGGTTTTTTACGGTGAATGGATGGTATGGCAGAGGGTGTGCACCATTGAGGAAGACATGGGGCAAAGAGCAGTTCTGGGATATGAGGCCTCCTCCTTCCCTGGGATTTCTCCTACAGATGGGGTCATCCAGTTAGAATACAGTTTACCTTGCCATCCACACACTCATACCAGGCTCTCCTCTGGGAGATCTCAATTTCAAAAAACCAAGAAAACAAGTTAAAGCCTTTCTTTCTTTACTAACTAGAAGGCAAGACCACCACTCAGTGCACTGGCCCCCACGGCTCCACAGGCATGCTGGTATCTCCCTGTATAGCCCATGGTCACTCAGAGCAGAGGCTTCCCGGGTGCAGAGCCAAGGTTTCGTCACTGGTCCACTTGCTCTTTCTCTGTCTGCGCATCAACTAAGACAGTGGATCTACACACAGGCAAAGATGTCCACTGCCCAATTTACATCATGAGATTCCCACCTACAATCTTGTGTTAGACAGTGATATGGTGCAAATACAAGGTGGGGACAGTGGAAGCCTGAAGCCAGGGGGTAGATGGAGTTGTCACTCGCCAGCTGGGAGTATCTATGATTGCCCACCTTGTCTTCTTCTGTCCACTGTCTCTAAAGCGGGACAAGTGGAGCCCCAGCCCCAGACAGAAGGCATCTTTCTACAGAAAAATTCAGACTCTGGGATTCCAAAAATCCCAAGTAATTAATAATTATCACCTGAAGTGGCTGAGTGACAATGAAGGTTGAATGGAAGGGAGGCCCCTTCACCAAAGGACATTTTTTAAACCACTTTTGGGACTCTGTAAGTGTGTGGTTGTTAGTGAAGGTGTAACCATCCTGACAGTCTGGAAGAAGAAACAAGGGAAGCCAAGGTAAGGGTGGTTTCAGCATGTGAGCTTGCATGTGGAGAGGCTGGACTGCTAAAGAGGGAAGATTGCTAGATATAAGATAAGGAACAGAAGAGGCTGTACACATTCACCATTTAACATCACTCATATACCCTAAGTGGTAGTGCAAGAGCATCTTTGGATGGCTTCTTTAAAAGATGAGATTCCTATCTTCCACATGTTCTTAAAAAAAAAAAAAAAAAAAACAAAAAACAGTGGAAATAGGAGGGCACTTGCATTGAGAGTTATCTTCCTAGTATCCACCAATCTCATGCATTTCTGTTTTCGGGTCACGCAACTTTAATTCAAACACTTTTCTCCTGGGCCTCATATTTTCACTCTTTCTGTTTTTTCCTTCTTCCTTCCTGATATTCCAAGATTCCTTTCTTTCTCAGCTTCCTTTAGCCACTTTTTCAAAATAGGTCTACAATGACAATCCTCCCACTTCTCCTTTATCAGAGAATGTCTTGATTTCCTCGTCATTCCTGAAGGTTATTTTCACAGAGTATAGCAATCTGGGTTGACAGTTCTTTCCTTTCAGCACCTGAAAAATATTATTCCACTTCATTCTGGGCTCCATGAGAAATCTATTGTCATTCTAATTGTTTTTGCCCTATAAGGTATCCTTTCTATATTGATGCTTTTTTTTCCCCTTTGTCTTTAGTTTTCAGAATTTTGATTAACTTGGCATGGATTTCTTTGGGTTTACCCTGGTTGAGGTTCACTCAGCTTCTGAAATTAGTAGGGTTATTTCTTTTGCCAAATTTGGTAAACATTCAGCCCTTATTTTTTCTAGCAATTTTTCAGCACCATTTTTCTTTCTCTCCTTCCAGTCTAAGGGTCATAAATGTTAGATCTTCTGTTATACTCCCACAGACCTCTGAGACTCTGTTCCTTTTGTTCAGTCTATTTCCTCTCTGTTGTTCAAATTGGGTAATTTCTATTGTTCTGTCTCCAAGTTCACTAATTCTTCCCTCTGTCTTTGAGCTCATTGGTTGCCATGTCACTCTGTTATTGAGCCATCCATTGAGTTTTTAATTTCAGTTAGTATATCTTTCACTTCTCAAATTTCCACTTGGGTCTCCTGTATTTCTTTTATTTCTTTGCTAAGGCTTTCTATTTCTTTGCTTAGACATTCTCTTTTCCCCTGTATGTTCATAATTGTTTACTGAAGCATTTTTATGATCACTACTTTAAAATCTAGGTGGGAAGGACTGCTTCATCACAATCAGGCAAGAGTGAAAGTGTAGGCTGGATATTTGATCTTGCAGGTTTTTCTGTGGTGTTTGTTTAAAGTGAAAAGTTATTATCTAAAAAGTTTTCTGCCTTACTGGGCTCCCCCTTTCCTTGTCCTGGAGACAGTAGGCTTTTCTTGAGGAATTATTTTTGTCTGTATTAAGTGGCATTTCTGGAATACTGTCTCCTCCAGCACCCAGTCTGGGATACATGAGGCAAAAAAAGAAAACTCAAGGAACTCACCACTTCAGCTCAGTCTTCAGACAAAAAGGGCCCGTGTCAGTCTGCCTTCTCTCCACCACAGAGTCTTTTTTCTGTTTGTTTTGCATATAATGTCCAGGGTTTAGAGTTGCACTTAGTGAGAGAAATAAGGAGAATTGAGTCCATTTGTCCAAAACCAGAACTTTATCGCTGTCTTCTTAGCAGCATTTGTAACTGGGTAGTTACAATTTCACAACTGTCTTTTGTATCAAGAGCAAATGTGCACCAACCAGGAACTCATTTACAGATGCACACTATCTCCAGAGACAAGATGTTTCCAGGGACATGGCAACCAATGAGCCATATGTTGTTTATTTGTTAATCACTTGCCAACTCTGGCTTTATTGATAATATCACTTCTGGGTTTCGCAGCAGCCCGCATGCCTCAGCTGTGATACTTTGCTTCCTTGCTGTTTAGCATTTATCGTGGTGATACTGACTCCCTGCTCTTCTCTCCATCTGTTATAGAGAAATAATGCCCTAGGTTTTCCTAATTGTACTCATGTTATCCTACCACTTGTCCTCTGCACCTCTATGCCTTGATTTTTCATCTTTCCTTACTTGGACATTGCCATTTGCCTACATTTTAGGTGGATGATCTCACTCTAGTTTAAGCCACAGGCTAAGCATTTGCCCTGCACCTTGTGTGTGAGATATTTTATTTTTGTTTTCAGTCCTGCTGTCTTCCTAACAACAACATTCCACGAGCCAGCACAGACTGCAACTCACCCAACTGTTAACCAGGCTGGAAAAGTAGGCCTATTAGCCGTGTCATTTGTAAAATATAAAACATCAAATGCAAACCCAGACTGTGGTCTTTCTTTTTCCCAATGTTCTGTCAAATTGATCTGATCTGCATGATGAACATTTTGGAAACATCTCCACTTGCCTTTTGAGACACAGTCCATATTCTCTTGTTTTTCTCCCACCTGGTTAGTCATTCTTGCACAGTTTCTTTTGCTGGTTACACCTTTTCCCCTGAACCCTTGTAGGAAGATAGTAGGACTTAATAGTTGGTCCTCTTCTCTTTAACAGTCACTTTCTTGATGTTCTTCAATTTCTCAGCTTTAAGTACCATCTATGTATTAATGATTCCCAAATTTACACATCTCCAGCTCAGACCTTTCTTCCAAACTCCAAAGTCACACATCCAATTCCCTACTCAACATCTCCAACTGAATGTCTTAGGTGGCTTCCCAAACTCAAAATGTTCAAAACTGCACTCCTCTTTCCCTTCAGACTTGCCCAGCCTACAGCCTTCCCCATCACAACAGATGGTTCCAGGATCCTTCCAAATGCCCAAACCTTGGATTTATCATGGACTCCTTTCCCACATATTCCCACATTCGATTTATGAGCAAGTCCTATTGGTTCTCCTTTGTCATGATTTCTAGTGCTGTCACTCTGATCCAAACCACTATCATCTCTCACATTCTGGTTAACATCTGGTTAACATCTGAGCTTCCCGCTTAGCATCCCCCTTCTTCTACCACTGGCCCATCCCCCACAGCATCTTTTCACCATTGCTATCACAGTGATCTTGTGAAAATGCAAAACAGGTTATGTTATTCCTCTTCTCTAAGCCCTTTGGTGGCTCCCTACTAGACTCAGAATAAAAGCTAAGCCCTTTACAACAGCTGTCAAGCCCCTACATGGTCTACCCTGATTCTCTCACTTCCTCCTCTACCCTTTCCCTCACTCACTTCACTTTACCCACAATAGTCTCCTTAAAGCCATGCGTGCACCCACACCAGGGCCTTTGCACTGGCTTCTCCCATTGCAAGAATGTTTTTACCCTAAACATATGCTTGGTTAACTCTCTTGCCTCTTTGCTAAAATCACACTTTCCCAGTAAATCACATTCTAACCAACCTATTTAATACTATGACCTTATATCTCCACTAGCTCACTTGATCTCTTACTGGGCTTTGCTTGATTTTTCCTGGTTTCTTTTTTTTTTTTTTTCATAACATATTATCTCCAAACATAGCATACAATTTATTTCATGTTTACAGGGTTGTTCTTTTTTTTTTTAACCTATTTCCTCTGTTAGTATGTAAGCTTTATGAGAGTAAGGATTTTTTGCTTTGCTCACTGAAAGAACTGAGGCCCCTAGAAGGTGTTTCCTAAGGACTCCTAGGAAGGAAGAAAAGCTATGACCAACCTAGATAGCATATTAAAAAGCAGAGTCATTACTTTGTCAACAAAGGTCCATCTGGTCAAAGGTATGGCTTTTCCAGTGGTCATGTATGGATGGGAGAGTTGGACTATAAAGAAAGCTGAGCATTGAAGAATTGATGCTTTTGAACTGTGGTGCTGGAGAAGACTCTTGAGAGTCCCTTGGACTGCAAGGAGATACAACCAGTCCATCCTAAAGGAGATCAGTCATGGGTGTTCATTGGAAGGACTGATGCTGAAGCGGAAACTCCAATACTTTGGCCACCTGATGGGAAGAGCTGACTCATTTGAAAAGACCCTGATGCTGGGAAAGATTGAAGGTGGGAGGAGAAGGGGACCACAGAGGATGAGATGGCTGGATGGCATCACCGACTCAATGGACGTGAGTTTGAGTAAACTCTGGGAGTTGGTGATAGACAGGGAGGCCTGGCATGCTGCAGTCCATGGGGGTCGCAAAGAGTGGGACACGACTGAGCAACTGAACTGAACCGAACTGAAGGACTCCTAAATATGTGTTGAATAAAGGGATTAATCTCATTGCCATGATTCTTCAACTATTCAGAAGATATTTATCTGGGAATCTCAGTTATTAAAAAAATCATACTTCACTGAGCTGGTGAGGTGAGGAGGGTGAGTTCTGAGGGGATCTTGCTTCTAGTGCAAAGTGTCTGGCTGGCCAGGCATGACTTGCTCCAGGGACAGTGCCCAGAGGGGGAGAAAAAACAATCATAAAAATGAGATCACCTAAGTTTAAGAGGCTTTGTATAACCAAAATTGAGGCCTAAAATATACTAAAACTCTGAGATTCATATACATTTTTGGTGGAGGTAGGGGAGAGAAGCCAATTTCCAAAATTAATAGGATTTGATTTATATGAAGAGTAGACTATTTTATTTTTTAATTAAATTTTTTTTTTTACTTAAAACTTTAATTTTGGCCCCACAAACCGGCACCTGGGATCTTATTAGTTCCCTGATCATGGATCAAACCAGCACTTTCTGCACTGGAAAAATGGAGTCTTAATGACTAGACTATTAGGGAAGTCCATATCATACATGCACAAAGCTCCAATAAGCTTGGTTAACTTGTATTCTAAATCCAAAGGGTCAGAAGCAGGATGGTATGGAGACAGGACAGACACCTAGAGAGCAGCAAGCAAGGAGTGACAGACAGCTTCCAGGTGGTCAGGAAGAGTCAGGCAAATAAAACAAAAACAGGTAGAACTTAAAAAAACACAAAAGCAAAACTGAGGCACTTGATGTTGAAACAGATAACACACATACTTCAAAATCACCATATCATAATACAGGATACTAACATGTTCAATACACTGAGCCTCAAACATTAAATAAAAGGAAAATGATACCCAGCATACTTCAGGAAAGCAGTCTTATTAAATAGCACTTATAAATACCATTAAATGCCATTTCTATCAGAATTACTAAATTATGCCAAGTTTGGAAGATTAATTGGGATAAACTTGATACTCATCCCAATTAAACTTGAAATTAACTTCTCTGTGATGCTGAATAACTGAAGACTCGCTGTTAATAACTATTCCATTTGGCTTTCGGCCATTTGTTTATTGCTGGGTATCCAGAAATAAATCTTGGGTTCTAAAACAGAGTAGTCTGATCAACTTAAAGATTTCAGCAGGTTTGTAGAACTGGGTAGTTTGAGGTTATCACAATTTACAAAACATGGACAGAAAATCCTTAATTGGCCAAAATATCTGGGGAATGATAAATCTTGGGGAGGTATGCTAGGATTAGAAGGTTAGGTTAGGTAGATAGGCTAGGTTAGAAGACATAAATAACATTTCCCACATTTTCTATCATAAGCCTTTTTTCCCTTGAGCTTGCTACTAATATTAGAAGGAATATACTTGAAACATCAGTACAGAGAAGAGGGAATGGGATTTCATCCCATCTTGGTCCATAGCACATACCAGCCTTGTGGCCCCGAATGAATAATTTAACTTTTCTAAACCACAGTTTCCTTATCTGCAAAATACAAATAATACCAGCTATATTACTGTCTTTATGAAAAGTAATTTGAAGATATATATCAAAGTTCTTAAACCTCTTCACACACATACCTTAGTTCTATGGGTATCTCGTTCCTAAGGAAGTAATCTCAAACAAAGGAACAACTGCACGTAAAGGATGATGGCATCACTGATAACAGCAATAATCATCTTAAAAGTCTTGATTGTCCAACAACAAGAAAAAAACAATGCCACAAGGTTCACTTGATTTGCGCCAATAAAAATTATATCTACCAAGAAATTTTAATAATCTAGGAAAATGATCATCCTATAGGGTTAATTTTAAGAGGCATGAAATCTTAAACTATGAATTCAAACAGGTTAAAAAATACCCATGCCAAAAATTCTGTAGGAAAACACACTAAAATTTTATGACCATGTATTCCTGGTGATAGGATTTGTAGAAATAAATTAATAATTATAAGCCAGAAATGCCTTGATTTGGCCCCAATTCAAATGTACTTCAAATCACAGTTCATTACCTTTCATGAGCTCCTATCATTCTCTCTGGGAAGGAGAAAGACGTGTCAATATACGTCAACTTGTAACACTCTCACAGAGAAGCAGGGTGTGTGTGCCTATTGTCAGCGCTCAGCTGCAAGCCAGCAACAGCTCTTGCAAACCAACAGAGAAAAGCGTGTAGTGGGAGCCACTGCTCACGCGTCTCACGGAGGAGCCGTGCTGCTGTCTCAAATGCCTGCTTCAGCATCTAAGCATCAGTGGGGCTTTTGGTTGTTTGTTTTCTTTTCTCCTATAATTTCCTTTATTACTCACTTTTCATTTTTTAAAATCCCTTTTAATTCATTCAATATAAACTCTGTAAGATAAAACTCCCATTGTTTAAGTTTCTACTGTATATTTGCAAGTAGAATTCAGCACAGAAAATAATTTTAGGCCTGTGTTGCTTGTCTTCATTCAAAGAAAAGAAATTTAAAGCTATTCTATTTGTAGAGGCATTCTTCTTGCAGAATTTGACTGCAACATTCTTTACAGGCAGGTAAAAGTCAATAGTAGGTAAATAAATAGAAGAAAATCAAGGTTAGCCAAACTAAAATGGAAAGAAGAGAGGCTCCCTTTTAGATAATTTTCCAGCATTGAAAAAATTATTCCATCCTCTTGTTTTACTTTATTATTGTTCACTCTTCCTAATACCCATACTCCTTCCCTAAAAGTGATGAATAAAGTATACAAATTTTTTAATTATTTCAATTTTACAATTTGACTGCTTTACAGTTCTCCTTCAGGTAAACCCAAACAAAATCAAGCTTGAGTAACATCCACTTTTGCATTCTGTAAGCTTCTATGAGGGACAGTGTCATTGCTTGTTTCTCTTGTGGATATTCTGGATTAGGACTTCTAATGATATAACCATCTAAATACAAAGGGTGTTTTTAAAATGAGATTTACTTTAATATCCATAATCTGTTGGATGTTGAAATCTAAAATGAACCTCTAAGGTTGTTAAGATAAATATCCTATGAAGTGCTGAAAAGATAGAAGCAAAGCAATAGAGATAATGTAAAACTCAATTGAGTAAAAGATAAGGTGCATTCACAAGCTGATAACGTACAGAAGATGAAAGAGCACAATAAAATTGTATTCTCTTCCCAGTCAACCAGTTGGTCTCTAAGTTTGGCTATGCTTCGGAGATCTGCCTCAGAGTAAAGCTGCCTTTTTATATGATCCCATTGGTATTCTCTGTAATTGCACATTTTTGTAGCAATAGGGGGCTTCCCAATTATGCTCTGATAACCTGGATAATTAAACAGGGACTCCTGGTCTAAGTATTTTCCACAAATAAAATGTAAAACTTTGTTACTGATTAGACGGCTCTAACTCTCACAAATCAGATCTTCAAATACCACCAAGGAAGATTTTACAATGAGGCTGCTGCATGCACGCTACCTTAACATCAGCAGACACTTTACTCTCAAGTTGTCTTTAATTTTTGACCTGACAAAATGTATAAGCATACTGCTATATCATCTAATGAGTTGATGAGGAAAATGTAAGAATCAATACAAAAATATTATCAAAAGGCAAATGATAGACTAATGATAGAAAAGTTCCTTAGGATAGTGAACAAATCCTCAACATGAAAAATCACTGGAGTTTATAGGTACTCAGGACATTATCTTGCTCTGAGAGGTGCATTTTTCTGAAAGGCCTGCTGTCAGAGAACACAGACCCCACAGAGGTACCAAGCTAATTCACCACTGATTAAACTAAACTAGCTAAATATGAAACTCAAAAGTTCATGAGTAGGATGGGATGTTGATACCACCGTGAGTCAGCCATCAATATCATGGTCAAAAGTACACCCACAGTTTTTTTAGAAACTCATTTAAATGAGAGTACATTCCTGATTTGTATGCAGTTCGTCAATTCTCTAGGGACAGCTTTCTTTTTTTTTTTTTTTCTCAACAATTATAATGAAGAATGAAAGTGAACAGCATTTTTAACATCTTTAAGTAGTAATATATGAAGGATAAACCAAAATTTCAGGATTTATTCCTTCCACCATTCTCTGAAATAACCTTTGTCTATTACATCCACAAAAGCAATAATATGCTATGCTGCTGCTGCTGCTGCTAAGTCCCTTCAGTCGTGTCCGACTCTGTGCGACCCCATAGACGGCAGCCCACCAGGCTCCGCCGTCCCCGGGATTCTCCAGGCAAGAACACTGTGGAGTGGGTTGCCATTTCCTTCTCCAACGCATGGAAGTGAAAAGTGAAAGGGAAGCCACTCAGTCGTTTCCGACTCTTCGCAACCCCATGGACTGCAGCCCACCAAGCTCCTCCGTCCATGGGAGTTTCCAGGCAGGTTCTATAAATGAAACACTCAGCTTTCGTCCTTCTTCGCTGCCATGTTTCTCTCTCCTGTGGTTTTCCTTTAACACTCACAGGGAATGCCTCACTTCTGACACTTCTGGTCCCTCGGCGTAGTGGGGTGGGTGAGACACAAGCAAGTCTCCAGTAACAGCTGGATGTCCTACAATGTAACTCCATTCTGACACTATCTACCTGGAGATTGGGTCAGATCTCACAGGTCAGGGTTCAGTACCTCAAGTCTGGGCCCCCCACCCCTGCTCCAGATGCTGGTGGCAAACACAGGTTACCACTTTTGCTTTTGACCAATCAAGCTATAGGTCAGAGGTGCCAACTACCTTCTCCTTGGGTTCGATTAATTAGCTAAAGGAACTCACAGAACTCAGGGAAACACTTACTTACATTTACCAGCTTATTAAAGAATATGATGCAGGATATGGATGAACAGCCAGATAAAGAGATACATAGGGCACAGTCTGGAAGGTCCCCATGGAGGTGAGGTGTGTCATGCTCCTGTGTGGATATGTTTGAATCCCCCACTACTGGAATTTTATGAAGCTTCCTAACATTCAGTTCAGTTCAGTCACTCAGTCGTGTCTGACTCTTTGCGACCCCATGAATCGCAGCACACCAGGCCTCCCTGTCCATCACCAACTCCCAGAGTTCACTCAGACTCGCGTCTATTGAGTCAGTGATGCCATCCAGCCATCTCATCCTCGGTCGTCCCCTTCTCCTCCTGCCCCCAATCCCTCCCAGCATCAGAGTCTTTTCCAATGAGTCAACTCTTCATGGGAGCCCACCCAGAGTTGCCTCTCTAGGACAGAAGATGCTCTTAGTACTTTGATCACTCAGGAATTTAGAAGGGTTTCAGGAGCCCTATGTCAGACACAGGGTCAAAGACAGATAATAGGACAACAGATGGTCCTAATGTTTTTATCACTCAGGAACTGACAAGAGTTTGAGGAGCACAGTGCCAGGAACAGGGGCCAGAGATGATAGTGTATATATATCTTACAGTTGCTTTCACAAAATAATGCCTCATAACCAAACAAAAGAGCACTATCACATGTATTCAGCCTCTGCCCCCATCACAGGCACTAGCCTGACTCATGTACTCTACAATACCTCAGCCACCAACCACCTATTTAGTAAAGAATGGATTACACTGATTTACATTCACACTACATGATCTCTCGGTTCATTAAAGACCTTTGACCATATCTGACTTTTACAAAAACCTGCCCACCCTCCCTAAACTACCAGCACCCTCAATTTCTTGCCCTGTTCTCTACCTTGTCTTCCTGCATTAGTCTAATCACTTTCTGACATTATAATATAGATTCGTCTGTTGCCCTGCTCCACCACTCCTTATCCTTTTACCTTTGGCCTAACAACTTTTTTACCACCTAACTTTTCCTGTTTTGTTCACCACTGTATTCCTTACTGCCTAGAACAGTATCCAGCACATAGCAAGTACTCAACAGATATCAATAGCTTTGTGAAGGACTGGTTGAATTAATTAATGTCTTCCCAATAAATATTTAAATTCATGAGGTCAGAGTCCATGTCAGATTTTCTTACTAACCTATCCCCAGTAAGACTGTCTGGCTCGTGGAAAGTGGAGAGTAAAATCCCTGAATGAAGGAGTAATAGGAAAGGAGAGGACTAAAATCATATCTTTTTCCTACAGAACAGGGTTGAGGAAGGCGGAAAGGAGCATTAACAGGGGAGAAGAGAAAGCTGGAGGAGTGACAAGAGTGGCAAGGGACTCTAGAGATAGAACTTTCCTATATCTCAAGGCTGTTTAAAGAGTTTATAAAGAGAACATCTAAAGTTTAAGAACTCAACTTGTTTCTGTAACATGTTCAATAAGTAATCAATCAATGACTAGAAGAAAAGGCTGTCAGAGCCTGAACACCAAGGAAGACATTAATGTCTTCATTTGAGGTTTAAACAGAATTGAAATGCCACATACAGTATCAAGAATCAAATCATCAAATTCTAAGCAATGTCAATTTCCCATCAAAGGTCTTCTATTTGTTTTTAACATGTCTAACAATTAACTCTTTTCTAAGGGCTTTTGCACTCATTTCACATGCCAGCAAAGTAATGCTCAAAATCCTTCAAGCTAGGCTTCAACAGTATGTGAACCAAGAAATTCCAAATGTACAAGCTGGATTTAGAAAAGGCAGAGGAATCAGAGGTCAAATTGCCAACATCCGCTGAATCATAGAAAAAGTAAGGGAATTTCAGAAAAACATCTACTTCTGCTTCATTGACTACACTAAAGCCTTTGACTGTGTGGATCACAACAAACAATAAAATTCCAAAAGAGATTTCTCACGTGTCACCTGAAAAACCTGCATGCAGATCAAGAAGCAACAATTAGAACCAGACATGGAACAACGGACTGGTTCCAAACTGGGAACGGAGTACATCAAGGTTGTATATAGTCACCCTGCTTATTTAACTTACATGCAGAGTACGTCTGGAGAAGGCATTGGCACCCCACTCCAGTACTCTTGCCTAGAAAATCCCATGGACAGAAGAGCCTGGTAGGCTGCAGTCCATGGGGTTGCTAGGAGTCAGACATGACTGAGCGACTTCACTTTCACTTTTCACTTTCATGCATTGGAGAAGGAAATGGCAACCCACTCCAGTGTTCTTGCCTGGAGAATCCCAGGGACAGGGGAGCCTGGTGGGCTGCCATCTCTGGGGTCGCACAGAGCCGGACACAACTGAAGCGACTTAGCAGCAGCAGCAGTAGCAGCAGAGTATGTCATGTGAAATGCTGGGCTGAATGAATCACAAGCTGGGATCAAGATTGCCAGGAAAAATATCAACAACCTCAAATACACAGATGATACAACTCTAATGGCAGAAAGTGAAGGGGAACTAAAGAGCTGCTTGATGAGGGTGAAAGAGGAGAGTGAAAAAGATGGCATAAAAGTCAACATTCAAAAAACTAATATCATGGCATCCAGTCCCATCACTTCATGGCAAATAGATGGGGAAAAGATGGAAACAGTGGCAGATTTTATTTTCTTGGGCTCCAAAATCACCGCAGACAGGGACTACAGCCACAGAATTAAAAGATGCTTGCTCCTTGGAAGAAAAGCTATGACAAACCTAGACAGTGTATTAAAAAGCAGAGATGTCACTTTGCCAACAAAGGTCCATATCAAAGCTATGGTTTTTCTAGTAGTCATGTATGGATGTGAGAGTTGGACCATAAATAAGGCTGAGCACTGAAGAATTGATGCTTTTGAACTGTGGAGCTAGAGAGGGCTCTTGAGAGGCCCTTGGACAGCAAGCAGATCAAACCAGTTAATCCTAAAAGAAACCAACCCTGAATATTCATTGGAAGGACTGATGCTGAAGCTGAAGTTTCAATACTTTGGCCACCTGATGCAGTGAGTCAATACATTGTAAAAGACCCTGATGCTGGGAAAGATTGAGGGCAGGAGGAGAAGAGGGCGACAGAGGATTAGATGATTGGATGGCATCACCAATTCAATGGACATGAGTTTGAACAAACTCTGGGAAATGGCGATGGACAGGGAAGCCTGGAGTGCTGCAGTCCACGGGGTCACAAAGAGTCAGACATGACTTCGGGACTGAACAACAACAAGGGCTTTTAAAAGTACTTCTCCATTTAATTAAATAGGAGAGAAGCTCTTGAACTTCCAACCAATTTATAGGTAATAATCCTATTGAGCAACCGATCATAATTAATATACTCACATTTTATAATTTTATTCCATAAAATATTTTCAGAAAATTATATTACTCATTTTAAAATTATTTTTTGACATATAGTTGCTTTACATTACTATGCCAATTTCTGCTATACAGCAAAGTAAATCAGTCATACACATACATAAGAAAGTGAAAGTGAAAGTCACTCAGTCATGTCTGACTCTTTGCAACCCCATGGACCCTATACAGTCCATGGGGTCTCCTGCATTGCGGGTGTATTCTTTACGAACTGAGCTATCAAGGAAGCAAGAATACTGGAGTGGGGTGCCATTTCCTTCTCCAGGGGATCTTCCTGACCCAGGGATCAAACCCCGGTCTCCTGCATTCCAGGCAGACGCTTTAACCCCTGAGCCACCAGGGAAGCCCATATATATACATATAACCCCACTTTTTTTGATATATTACTCATTTTAAGAATGCTTCAGCATGATTAACACATGCTCCTTGGTTTCCATGGTAACAATTACAGGGCCAGGCTCTTGACCACCATTTGTGTGTTAGAGAGGCACCAACATTCCTTCTTGAAAATACACCATTGCCCCTACAACTTCACAGAGAAGGGCGGGACCACCATTAGGACACACAGTCTTATTTGGCTATCAAATGAGGATGTAATTATCTTCCATGTTTGGCTAAGTCCAAAGTCATAAAACTCTCCATTTAACCAACAATACATAACAGCAGTACTCTAGGTATCTATTGAAAAATATTACTTCGAAGTCATTGGTATCCAATGCTATTAATTATCATTAGATGTGAAAAAACAATATTTATGGAAAATTTTCTGAAAGAGATGCACTCCACTATTTTTAAAACAGCCTAAAATCTATCCTGGTATTAAATTGTGTGTGCTAAGTCGCTTTAGTTGTGTCCAACTCTTTGCAACCTTATAGACTGTAGCCTGCCAGGCTCCTCTGTCCCTGGGACTTTCCAGGTAAGAATATTGGAGTGGATTTCCATGCCCTTCTCCAGGGGATCTTCCTAACCTAGGGACTGAACCCATTTCTCTTATATCTCCTGTATTGCAGGTGGATTGTTTACCACTAGTTTCACCTGGGAAGTTTTAAACAATCAAAAAGCTGTAAATTGACTCCTCAGAGAAATACTCTCCTTTAATGTCCCTTTGGCATTATGCTATCAAGATATATTGAGAGCCCTATGAAATGCATTACTGAATTCACTATTGGGATGTTGTGGAGGATATTGCTTATTACACTGCACAGTATCCTCTCCATGAGGTTGAGGAGATCAACAGGTTCCAGTATCATCCTATTTAATATGAAAGTGAAAGTGTTAGTTGCTCAGTCATGTCCAATTCTTTGCGACCCCATCGACTGCAGCACACCAGGCTCCTCCATCTATGGGATTTTTCAGGCAAGAGTACTACAGTGGGTTGCCATTTCCTTCTCCAGGAGATCTTTCCAACCCAGGGGATGAACCCAGATCTCTGCATTGCAGGTAGATTCTTTACCATCTGAGCCACCGAGGAAGCCATACTTACTTACTATATTGTTGTATTATACTTACTTATTAGTTGTTCTCTGGCAGAAATAATTTTCATTTGTAAATACTGAATAATGAAATAACTGTGCTCCTTTTTTCGTGCTAACCATGAGAAATCACAGTTTTAATGATCATATTAAAAAAGAAGAAAAGCTTAAAATTAATTATCTAAGTTTCCTCTTTAAAAAGCCAGAAAAAGAGAGCAAGTTAAACCCAAACTAAGTAGGATAAAAGGAGGAAAAAAGCATAAATCATTGAATTTCTCAAATAATAGAGAAAATCAACTAAAAATTGGTTCCTTTAAAAGATTAACAAATTGAGAAGCTCCTAGCAAAGTCAGTCAAGAAAAAGAGAGAGCAGACAAAAAAATACTAGTATGAGATATG
This sequence comes from Cephalophus harveyi, assembly GCA_006410635.1. Classification (NCBI taxonomy): domain Eukaryota; kingdom Metazoa; phylum Chordata; class Mammalia; order Artiodactyla; family Bovidae; genus Cephalophus; species Cephalophus harveyi. Next base: position 412,463 of record SJYT01060756.1, read on the forward strand.
AAGAAAGAAACACCACTATATATCCCAAGGACATTAAAAGGATAATAAGAGAATACTAGGAACAATTCTATGCCCATAAGTTTGATAACTTAGATGAAATGGACTTATTCTTTGAAACAACTTATCAAAATGGACACAAAAGAAACAGAAAACATGAGTAGTCTTCTATCTATTAAAGAGATTGAATTTGTCACCAAAAAGTTTCCCACAAAGTCTACTCCCAGTCAGAAGACATCTATAAAACATTTTAAGAGGAAGAAACATCAATATGTATGCATGCTAAGTTGCTTCAGTCGTGTCTGACTCTTTGCAACCCTATGAGCTGTAGCCCACCCAGGCTCCTCTGTCCATGGGATTCACCAGGCTCCTCTGTCCATAGGATTCTCCAGGCAAGAATCCTGGAGCAGGTTGCCATTTCCTTCTCCAGGGATCTTTGCTACTCAAGGATCAAACCTATGTCTCTTATATCTCCTCCACTGGCAGGCAGTTGTTTTTTTTTTTTTTTTTAACCACTAGTGCCACCTGGGAAGCACAACATCAATATTATACCACTCTTTTAAAAATAAAGAAAATAGAGAAAAAGGAAATGTTTCCTGGTTCAAGGAAATCCATCCCTACCCCTTGTGTTCAACTTTGTCCTGGCAATCCTAGCCAATGCAACAAAGCAAGAAAAATACATAATAAAAGACATAAAGATCAGAAAGAATAAGTAAAACTACCAGTATTCACAGACAATAAGATTGTCTAGATAAAAATATGAGGAATTTACAAAACAACTACTAAAACTGAATAACTGTCCTAAAGTTGCACCATTAATAGAATCAAAACTGGATTTGAGCACAAACAGTATGGCTCCCAAACTCTTAACCCCTACTTAAACTTTCTACTTAGAGAAGAGCATGCAGCTACCTGTATCAGCCACAAACCTCAACACAACCACTACAGTATGTATTTGTAGCCTCATCTGATGCTTTGGAAACAGACGTTCAGAAAAATGAATAATGTCACCAAGATCACAGGGCTAAAGAGTTGGAAGTGGCAAAATTTGAATCCAGGTCTGGCAGACCTTAAAACAAGGCTGAACTGAAAATATCATATTTTCTAGATTGGATAAGGAAACAATGAGAAGATCGAGATCCAGATGCTAAGGTCCTAAGACAAAGCAGTAGAATCCAAAGGCCAAGAGAAGAACTGGTGACTGGTTAGGGATAACAAGGGACATAGGAAATGCAAGACACAGGTAATGCAACGTTTTGAGAATGATAGTTTCATTAATAAAACAGAAAACCAAGGAGGAGAAACTGATGGAGAAGAGAGTTAAGAAAGATGAAATCAGTTTTAGACAAGCTGAAAATCAACTTGTTAGGCTAAGGATAGTTTTGACAGCAAATGATAGAAAACCTAACAGAGTGGTTTCCAGAAATACAGTATGTTTTTCTTCACAAAACAAAAAAGCTGAAGGTAGGCAACTATTGATTTAAATTCAGCAGCTGTACAAAGTCAGAACTAAAGTCTGTGCTTCTCCTGGCCCTTCCTTCTGGCATTATAATATGGTTACCATAGGCCCCAGGTAGTAATTTCAGGCAGAAGGAAGAGAACACAGGAGTGTCAAACACATCTGTGTCTTTCATCAGTAAGGCAAAAGCTATCCTAGAAGCCTCTAACAGGGTTTTACTATGTCTTATTGGCCAGAAGTGTATCCCATCGGCACCAAGCCTCTAGGGAGGCTCGAAAGATAAGTATTTTGGTTTTTTCTAACCCCTCTAGCAGAAGCAGGTGAAGGAAAACAATATCTGCCCCAGATTATTAATGGGATATTTGATATGGGAATGTCCGAAAGGGAAACAGAAGGGCATCTAGTCCAGAAGATAGACCACGGATACAGAATGTAAGCAATGTGCACAGTTAAAACACAGGAACGCACTGGTGCTCTAAGGAGAGCGTGAAGAGAAGACAGGGCAGCAATGGTGCTTTGTTTCTCTGTCCGTGCAGGGAAAGCAAGTAGCGCACATGGATGCAGCTGAGTAAACGCGGCGCCCAGCGCCTCTGCTCCAGCCAGTCAGACTGTTTGCTTTCCCTTGTGTGGCTGGGTCTTTCCCTGTCCTCCTCCCCACCCAGTTAGTTCCATCCTCTTTCTCTTTCCTTGGTCTCTCAGTTTTCCCAAGGCGGTCTCTCCTTTCTCTTTCCTTCAATTTTGGATTAAAGGTTGTTGTTGTTTAGTCGCTAAGTCATGTCCGATTCTTTTGTGACCCCATGGACTGTAGCCCGCCAGGCTCCTCTCCAGGCAAGAATACTGGAGTGGGTTGCCATTTCCTTCTCCAGGGAGCCTCCCCAAGTCAGGGATCGAGCCCACGTCTCCTGCATTGGCAGGCAGATTCTTTACCACTGAGCAACCTGAGAAGCCCGTGAATTAAAGTACTGGAAGAAAATCTCACTCTTCACTGCCACCATTCAAGTGCATAAAAATAGATCTAAATCTATCTAAAGAGAAAGTAGCTGCCTTGGGTTTAGGGAGATGAAACAAGATAAGAAGCAGCTACTCCAGAAGGGCTATGAAATCTTATAAGCACACAGAAAATTCGAACTAAAGAGCATCTGCCCATCATAGCCTCACTAGAGGAGCATGAAGTCCATTTGGGGGAAGCTAAACTAAGACAAGACAAATCTGCTTTGCTGAGTACAACTCTCCCTAATGACTCTTTAAGGCTTCCAGCCTGTGTTCAGGAGACCAGACTGTAGGACCAGGGTGAGATGAACCAGGTACCTTTTGCTCAGGCCTACTGCTTTGTGAGCACACCATTCCCCATGTGCCTCTGATCTGAGGGAGTCCAGTTCTGATTGAACCTTTCCTATATCCTAAAAGCACAGGTAAAATAAGCACCACAGAACTTAATCTTCATTACACACGAGGGTGTGATGTTCTCTAAATGCTCCACACATACATTCCCATGTTTTGGAGCTACCATGAGATGTCCCTCAAGAAATTGTAGATAAGATAGTGGCCAAGCATTTAAATTTCAAGCACAGTATATTTGCTAACATCACAAAAAGAGATCACTTAACATGCACTCATAATGCAAGTATATAACCCTTCTGTGAAAGGCTGTTGTAAAAAAAAAAAAAATCAAATCAATTAATAAAACCAATCAAGCCCTAGAGCCAAATACCAATTTACAGGAAATACAGGGGCCAGAGGGACATATTAAAAGACACCGTGAAGGTATAGTTAAAATTCAGACTGTAAAAATCTACCTGTTTCTTCAACAAATGTATTACAAGGAATAAAAAGAGAGAGCTATAGGGAAAATCCAGAGATTAAAAAAGACCTAGAATTGTAAAGTAATTAGCCTCCAATTAAAATAAATAAATTTAAATTAAAAAAATAAAAATAAAAAACCCTAGATGCATAGCAACTAAATACAACTTATTAGGATCCAAATAAAAACAAACTGAAAAAAAGAAAAAGTCATGAGATAAATGGGGAAGTCTGCACTCTGACTGGATATTTTATTATATTAGGAAATTAATGTCAAATTTTAAAATCTGTGACAATATACTTAAGAGTCCTTAGGTACTAGAGATATATATGTAAATATTTACAGATAAAATGATACTATATGGGACTTGTGATAAAATAATCCTGGGAGTGGTGGGGGACAGTTCAGTTCAGTCACTCAGTCGTGTCCCACTCTTTGCAACCCCATAAACCACAGCATGCCAGGCCTTCCTGTCCATCACCAACTCCTGGAGTTTACCCAAACTCATGTCCATTGAGTAGGTGATGCCATCCAACCATCTCATCCTCGGTCATCCCCTTCTCCTCCTGCCCTCAATCTTTCCCAGCATCAGGGTCTTTTCAAATCAGTCAGCTCTCTGCATCAGGTGGCCAAGTATTGGAGTTTCAGCTTCAAGATCAGTCCTTCCAATGAATACCCAGGACTGATCTCCTTTAGGATGGGCTGGTTGGATCTCCTTGCAGTCCAAGGGACTCTCAAGAGCCTTCTCCAACACCACAGTTCAAAAGCATCAATTTTTCGGTGCTCAGCTTTCTTTACAGTCCGACTCTCACATCCATACGTGACCACTGGAAAAACCATAGCCTTGACTAGACGGACTTTTGCTGACAAAGTAAGGTCTCTGCTTTTTTAAATGCTGTCTAGGTTGGTTATAACTTTCCTTCCAAGAAGTAAGCATCTTTTAATTTCATGGCTGCAATCACCATCTGGAGAAGGAAATGGCAACCCACTCCAGTGTTCTTGCCTGGAGAATCCCAGGGACAGGGAGCCTGGCATGCTGTCGTCTCTGGGGTTGCACAGAGTCGGACATGATTGAAGCGACTTAGCAGCAGCAGCAGCAATCACCATCTGCAGTGATTTTGGAGCCCAAAAAAATAAAGTCTGACAGTTTCCCCATCTATTTGCCATGAAGTGATGGGACTGGATGCCATGATCTTAGTTTTCTGTGTTGAGCTTTAAGCCAACTTTTTCACTCTCCTCTTTCACTTTCATCAAGAGGCTTTTGAGTTCCTCTTCACTTTCTGCCATAAGGGTGGTGTCATCTGCATATCTGAAGTTATTGATATTTCTCCTGGCAATCTTGATTCCAGCTTGTGCTTCTTACAGCCCAGCATTTCTCATGATGTACCCTGCATATAAGTTAAATAAGCAAGGTGACAATATACAGCCTTGACGTACTCCTTTTCCTATTTGGAAGCAGTCTGTTGTTCCATGTCCAGTTCTAANTATACCCATTTGAATGTAGAGTTCCACAGAATAGCAAGGAGAGATAAGAAAGACTTCCTCAGCTTTCAAGGCAAAGAAATAGAGGAAAACAATAGAATGGGAAAGACTAGAGATCTCTTCAAGAAAACTAGAGATACCAAGGGAACATTTCATGCAAAGACGTGCTTGATAAAGGACAGAAATGGTATGGACTAACAGAAGCAGAAGATATTAAGAAGAGGTGACAAGCATACACAGAAGAACTGTACAAAACAGATCTTCATGATCCAGATAATCACGATGGTGTGATCACTCACCTAGAGCCAGACATCCTGGAATGTGAAGTCAAGTGGGCCTTAGGAAGCATGACTTTCTATGAACAAAGCTAGTGGAGGTGATGGAATTCCAGTTGAGCTATTTCAAATTCTAAAAAATGATGCTGTGAAAGTGCTGCAATGAATATGTCAGCAAATTTGGAAAACTCAGCAGTGGCCACAGGTCTGGGGGACAAGTGGGTATAAATAAAACAACATTGAATGTGACTTGATGACTGTTGGAGGCGAAGGGGGTGGAACAATAGAATTATTATACTATTCTCTCTTCTTTTACATATATTGAAATTTTCCATAATAAACTTCAAAAAATAAAAATTAGAATAGAGCTATGCCATGCCATGTCATTTAAGTATCCACATCAGCCAAGAAAATAAGGGAAAAGCAGAGGCAGATGCTGGTGCCCAGTCAAGCCCTTTCTATGGCAGAGGGGCCCAGTGTGAGGACTTGCCCTCAAAGTTGCAGAGGCTATTTCATCCCTGAGGAAGAGGATGCCTCTGGACATCTCACCCTAGTCCCAAAAGTACTTTCTATAATGAGGGAGCTGCCCTGAAGCTGAAGGTAAAATGATGACTACAACAACATAGCAGTACAATACAACATCAAGAGATGCACAGGAGTAGGTAGGCAATTGTGATGAAGCCTGAGTTGTGCTATTACATTGTTGGACAAAGTGTAACAAAGAGTCCTATGGGAGCACTCAGAAGATCCTCTAACTGGAAGAGGTGATGACCAAACTGCCCTGAAGAATTCCCAGAACTATCTTCTGATTATAATTCAACTCCCAGGCTCTGTTGCTCTAGGAAGAGGGTGAGCTGGCCAGAAGTTGTAAGTGTCCTGATCTCCCGGCAGCTTTGCCTCTCATCGTAAATACACAACATGGCCTTCTAATAACAATTGGATTTCCATACAGCTTGCCTAGAGAAGGAACATATTAGCCAAAGGATGGCAGTATCCACTTCTCTGATGCTCAATTCAGTTCAGTTCAGTTCAGTTGCTCAGTCATGTCTGACTCTTTGTGACCCCATGGACTGCAGCACGCCAGGCCTCCCTGTCCATCACCACCTCCCAGAGCTTACTCAAACTCATGTCCATTGAGTCGGTGATGCCATCCAACCATCTCATCCTCTGTCGTCCCCTTCTCCTCCTGCCCTCAATCTTTCCCAGCATCAGGGTCTTTTCAAGTGAATCAGTTCTTCGCATCAGGTGGCCAAAGTATTGGTGTTTCAGTTTCAGCATCAGTTCTTCCAATGAATATTCAGGACTGATATCCTTTAGAATTGACTGGTTGGATCTTCTTGCAGTCCAAGAAATTCTCAAGAGTCTTCTCCAAAACAACAGTTCAAAAACATCAATTCTTTGGTGCTCAGCTTTCTTTTATAGTCCAACTCTCACATCCGCACATGACTACTGGAATTATCAAATTAATAAACTGTCTGGTTTTTATAGGTTCTGAGAGGTTGGAGCCTATATATCTATCCCTGAAAAAAATGCATTAATTCTTGATGTGCTGACAAGTCAGAATTTCAAGACTGTAAGACCAGCCCTGAATCCTGGGTAATGCCATCCCTTGGAACCTGCATAGGTAGACACCAGCCTTCCCCAGCTTTCTGCTCTGCATGCTTCTTTGATCTTCTAGATTCCTTAAGGCTGGGACTGTGTCTGATGCTTCTTTGATAGCTGAGTCATCCTCTTTCACCATGTCTGCTAAAAAGCATTCTTGTTTTTAACAAATCTGTTTCTTGATTTCTTTCACTCTCATTCAACCCCATCAAAAATAGCTAACTCAACATCTATTTAGGAATCAAGTCAGATGCAAAGAACTATGTAAGGGGCATTTTTTTTAATGAAAAATTAATAATTTTAAAACTGTTCAGCTATTTTGAAAGATGACAACCTTTTCACATACTTATACTATATTAACTTCCTTTTCTGCTTAGGTGGTCCACAAACAATTTAATCAACCAAGGACCTCCCTCCACACTATACTTTTAACTGAAGATCAAGAAACCAAACATCGTCAACTCCTTCCCAGACAAAGACCAACTTTCATCTCCAGTGATTTCTCTGTTGATCACTTAGGTAGATTCTTTGACCTGTAACAGGGGATGGCAAACTTTTTCTTCAAATATCCACAGAGCAAATACTTCAAAAGCTGCGAGCCACATAGTGTCCGGCTACTGTACCGTGAAAGCAGCCAGAGACAATATGGAGCCAAATGAGCATGGCGATGTTCCAGCAAAACTTTGCTTGTGGACATTGACATTTGAATTTCATATAAATTTCATGGGTCACAAAAGATTAATCTTGTGGTTTATTTCCAACCACTCAGAAATGTGAAAAACAGTCTTAGCTCAGGAGACACACAAGCAGCTGTCAGATCTGGCCCATGGGCCACAGTTTGCCAACTCCTGCTCCACAGTGATGAACATTGGCAACAGTTCACTATACGTACTGTGAATGCGTGTGGTCCCTTCATAACACGCCCTTACCAACCATGAGAATTATGATTTATAACGGTTCTTAAATTCACAAGTGGCAAAACTTACAGCTTGTGGGAAAAATATTTTCACTAATATTTTAAAAAATGGTCAACATATTTTGCATATTAAATATCTTTTGCATATTTTGCATATTAAATATCTTTTATAAAAATATATTTTACATATCTCAAATCCCAAATAGTGGGGTACTGTGTAATACATTTCTAGTTACCATCCCTGCTCAAAAAAAATTTTTAAGATAAATGAGGCAGTGCTAAGCTTGTTTTGTTTTGATAATGTTTCCTGTTGAGACTTTTTTCAATGTATTTTTATTCATCCAAATGTTCAATGGCTTTCTGATTTTTAAAATTGGTATTCATACAGTCTCACCTTCTGAGTTGTACCATAGTCCAAGAACTTGGATGCGTGATATAGAAAAAGCTTTAGATTTTGTTTCTTCAACCTAATCCACTGCGGCTGTTTAGTCACTTCAGTCGTGTCTGACTCTGTGCGACCCCATAGACGGCAGCCCACCAGGCTCCCCCATCCCTGGGATTCTCCAGGCAAGAACACTGGAGTGGGTTGCCATTTCCTTCCTAATCCACGTGTCTACATATTTTTAACCTCCCTCCCCATACATAAGCTTATAGAGCATTGCCTATCTATGACAACTTCCTAGCACACTTAACAAATATTTCTACTAGATTATTTTCCTTGTTTTTGTTTGTTTGTTTCAACTTTCACTACACATCCTTTACTCCTGCAGACTTTCTACTTTAACTCCCCTTTTTATTTCCACCCCGCCATTGCTCTTTTTCTAGCTGTCCACAACAGTTGACGCTTGTTTGATACATATATCTAAACTTTATTTTCCAGCTGTGGAAAAGGTCCTCGTATCATTTCCCCAGACAGGACATCAAGGATCACTGATCTTTGCTTCTGTGTGTGCTTGCAAAAGTCCATAATCGAGAGTTTTAGAAAAGCAGAGCATATGTTTTTATACTCTTGATTTGGTCACAAGAGGAATTGGTGATTGAGATGAAATGAGGATATTTATCTGCCATTCCTAAGTGTCCTTGTTCACACTGCTCCCAGAATTTTCTGCCTGAGAAAATTCCCCTCAACCTCCAAGGACAGGAACCTGTGGGAAGCATCCGCGGCAGATCTGCCGAGGCTCTCCTCTGCATCCCCAAAGCATTTCATACATCTCCATTAAAGCACTTACGAGACTGCATTGCGCTTGCTTGTTTATGTAACTGTCCCACCCTCACCTGCCCACCCCACTAAGTCAATAAACAACTTTCATCTTTTCTTTTTTTCCCCTACCTCCCCCATGCCCAACACAGTGCCTGGAATAGAGCATCAAGATTGCATTTCTCAGAAATATTGAGGGCAGTGTCCCAAAAGGAATGACTTTGGGGGCTTCCCCAGCCAACTTCCATCAGCATCCTTAATCTCCCTCCTCCCCTAAAAAGTCAGCAGACAATCTAAGTAAAAATGCTTAGATTTTTTAAATTGGAGGAAAAAAAAAAAAACCCACTTCAAAACAAGTATCTCAAGGCCCTCTTACCAAGAGACTGCCACTCTTAAACTCTTTTTCAAAGAAATTCCAGCAACCACACCGAGGAAAATGCAAGGTTCTCTTAACACTACAAAATAACATGCTCATATGGTACCTCACAGTTTTCACATTACTTTCACGATTTTTTTTTCCCCCCCTTTGGCCCACTAATGCTTGGTAAGACAGATAGCGTTAGCCTCATTTTTCAGTCACTCAAGGAAATAAAAGTGACATGTCCAAGATCAGAGCTTGTGGTTGATGACAGCTCTAGGCCTAAAATACTTAATTTTATTAAGGGTTAAATCTTACATTGATTTGTCTACTCTCCAGCACTCCAGGAAAATTAGGCTTGGTATCTATGGAGGATTCTACCCCCAGCTCCACCCTTGAACATTCTGTAGTATCAGATTAGATTGTGACACTATGTTCTAAAAATCCATTCCAAACAAAATTCATTTGGGCAAATACACATTATAAAGAGAGTCAAGTATGCCCCACTTGTGTTAGTACTGTTCTATGATTTTTGCCATAAGTACTTACTGACTAGAGGGTTGCCAGTGAATTACTGACTGTTCAAAAAATGGCATGCCATGAATTTCTGCAAATAGAAATATGCAGTCTATTATCTAAACAATTCACTCATGAGGAAGTACCATTATTTATAAGGACAAGAGCTTGATTTTCTCTTCTTTGATAATTTGTCTTTCCTAAACTATTAAATTTAGATTAGTTATCACATTAGCAGGCTCTTCACTTAGCTTCTCTACATAATTCTCTATGATTTAAATGTCACTTCAATTCTCTTACTATTTATTGCACATAACTCTTTTAATATTAGCATACATCATCTTAGACGTAAATAGGGCAATGCCTGCCAAAAAATCTTGCTACTGTGTGGTAATTGAAAGGCAAAATTATTTCTCAGATATATTAAGTTATTCAAATGAGCCACATTTAGTTTTTTTCAAATTATTTAATTTTTTCAACAAAGGCCTATATAGTAAAGTATGCAGAGCACGTCACACTTAAGATTTTCAAGTTTGATCTGGTTACGAATCTGCTAATTGTAAAAATTTCAATATGGCAGAGTGCAAAATATTTCCCCCAAATGCAAATAGAGATGTCATGCAGATAACTGCAAGACATGAATCACTGCCCTGCTGCATCACACTGGAAAAATCAGAGGCAATTCACTCTGCAAGATTTCTTACCCAGTTCTTAAAAGTTCAGATGCATCACCTTTTAATCAGGGTAATAAGCTAATTGCTAACATACTGGGTAATGTTTACTGCTAAACCCACAATCTGGACAAACAGAAAATTATGCCGTCAGAGCCTGCAAACAACTGCAGTCCGCTGTTCCACACGGCACCGTCCTTACACAGGGCTGTCGTCGGGAGTTACAGTGCTTTACGGTTTTAATGTTTTTTAGAGTAAGGGTCTCTTCCCGAGAGGTAGGGTATTAAGACGAAAGCAGTCTCCCGCGTGACCTTCCTAACACAGACCTTGAGCGAGCGACTGCGGGGGCAGAAGCTGAGAATTTCAGAAGGCACTCGACAGCTCAACTGGGTCCTTCACACTTGGATTTCAGGAACAAAAAAAAAAGCACGTTACTCTGCACCTGCCTCTCCACCCACCCTGCTTGAAACTTATTTACCTCTAAGGATCTAAACAGTCAGCAGAAGGTAGGAATCTAGTCTCTCCGGTGATGCCTAAGAAAATAAACCCCTGACCCGAGCGCCGAGCCGGGAGTCGAGAAGGGCAGGGGGCGAGGAGAGCTTGAAGGAGGGGCGAGAGGGAGCTGGAAGGGCTGGGGCTCCCCCCACTGAGCCTCAATTTCTCCACCACGTGTGAAAATCTCGCGCACCAGGTGCCCCATGAGAGACCGGGGTCTGCGTCCCCTGGTCCCAGGCGCGGATCCTCCGCTCCCTCCCCGCTCGGGGACCCTCCTCCCGCGGCCCCGGCGGGCGGCCCCGCGGCGGTCTCCGGGCAGACAGCGCGCAGAGCCCCGGCCGGCGGGGGCCCTTCCCCGGCTACCTTTTATCCAGGCAGGCGATCCACTCGGCCGAGGAGGAAGAATGGGCAGCGTGCGCAGCGACCATGATGGGCAGCGGCGCGGTGTCCCCAGGCTGCGGCGACCTCCCGCGCTCGCTCTGCCCGCGCCTCGCCCGCGCCTCGCCAGCCGCGCGGACCCGCTCCTCCCCGCCCGCCTCGCGCCCAGCGCCGCGGCGACGCGCCCGCCCTCCCCGCGGCCCGCCGGGCGGGGGGCCAGCCAGGGAGGGGACCCGAGGGGCGGGCCGCGGGGACCGCGCTGCCCTGCGGCGCCCGGGGGTGGGCAGTCCCGCGGT
>SJYT01060756.1:431364-515374 GCA_006410635.1 Cephalophus harveyi
TTCAAGCTGGATTTAGAAAAGGCAGAGGAACCAGAGATCAAATTGCCAACATCCGTTGGATCACAGAAAAAGCAAGCAAGTTCCAGAAAAACATCTATCTATTTCTGCTGTATTGACTATGTCAAAGCCTTTGACTGTGTGGATCACAATTAACTGTGGAAAATTCTGAAAGAGATGGGAATACCAGACCACCTGACCTGCCTCTTGAGAAACCTATATGCAGGTCAGGAAGCAACAGTTAGAACTGGACATGGAACAACAGACTGTTTCCAAATAGGAAAAGAAGTACGTCAAGGCTGAATACTGTCACTTTGCTTATTTAACTTATATGCAGAATACATCATGAGAAACGCTGGGCTGGAAGAAGCACAAGCTGGAATCAAGATTGCTGGGAGAAATGTCAATAACCTCAGATATGCAGATGAAACTACCCTTATGGCAGAAAGCGAAGAAGAATTAAAGAGCCTCTTGATGAAAGTGAAAGATGAGATTGAAAAAGTTGGCTTATAGCTCAACATTCAGAAAACAAAGATCATGGCATCTGGTCCTATCACTTCCTAGGAAATAGATGGGGAAATAGTGAAAACAGTGGCTGACTTTATTTTGGGGGGCTCCAAAATCACTGCAGATGGTGATTGCAGCCATGAAATGAAAAGACGCTTACTCCTTGAAAGGAAAGTTATGACCAACCTAGACAGCATATTAAAAAGCAGATACATTACTTTGTCCACAAAGGTCTATCTAGTCAAGGCTATGGTTTTTACAGTAGTCTCTTAAGGATTGGAGAAGGCAATGGCAACCCATTCCAGTACTCTTGCCTGCAAAGTCCCATGGTCGGAGAAGCATGGTAGGCTGCAGTCCATGGGGTCGCTAAGAGTCAGACATGACTGAGTCTTCACTTTCACTTTTCACTTTCATACATTGGAGAAGGAAATAGCAACCCATTCCAGTATTCTTGCCTGGAGAATCCCAGGGACAGGGGAGCCTGGTGGGCTGCCGTCTATGCAGTCGCACAGAGTCGGACACGACTGAAACGACTTAGCAGTGGCAGCAGCATGTATGGATGTGAGAGTTGGACTGTAAAGAAAGCTAAGTGCTGAAGAATGGATGCTTTTGAACTGTGGTATTGGAGAAGACTCTTGAGAGTCCCTGACTGCAAGGAGATCCAACCAGTCCATCCTAAAGGAGATCAGTCCTGGGTGTTCTTTGGAAGGACTAATGCTGAAGCTAAAACTCCAATACTTTAGCCACCTGATGCAAACAGCTGACTCATTTGAAAAGACCCTGATGCTAGGAAATTTTGAGGGCAGGAGGAGAAGGGGACGACATAGGTTGAGATGGTTGGATGGCATCACTGACTTAATGGACATGAGTTTGGGTAAACTCCAGGAGTTGGTGATGGACAGGGAAGCCTGGTGTGCTGTGGTTCATGGGGTTGCAAAGAGTGTGACACGACTGAGCGACTGAACTGAACTGAACTGAACTGAACCATGATGGTGTGATCACTCACCTAGAGCCAGACATCCTGGAATGTGAAGTCATGCTTAGGAAGCATCACTATGAACAAAGCTAGTGAAGGTAATAGAATTCCAGTTGAGCTATTTCAAATCCTAAAAGATAATGCTGTGAAAGTGCTGTACTCTATATGTCAGCAAATTTGGAAAACTCAACAGTGGCCATAATACTGGAAAATGTCAGTTTTCGTCCTGATCCCAAAGAAAGGCAATGCCAAAGAATGTTCAACCTGCCACACAATTGCACTCATCTCACATGCTAGCAAAGTAACGTTTAAAATTCTCCAAACGAGACTTCTACAGTATGTGAACCGAGAACTTCCATTGTTCAAGCTGGATTTAGAAAAGGCAGAGGAACCAGAGATCAAATTGCCAACATCCACTGGATCATAATAAAAGCAAGAGTTCCAGAAAAAATATCTACTTCTGCTTTATTGACTATGCCAAAGCCTTGGACTTTGTGGATCACAACAAACTGTGGAAAATTCTTAAAGAGATGGAAATACCAGATCACCTTACCTGCCTCCTGAGAAATCTGTATGCAGGTCAAGAAACAACAGTTAGAACCAGACATGGAACACTGTCCCTTTAAACTTGCTCAACGAGGGTAGTTCTATCCTTACCACTGGATATAGTTTTTTCTCTCCCTTAGAGGTAATATAAAGCATTATTCTTTCTATTAGACTATCCAAACCAATGTATTACTAACCTGGCAGGCTACAGTCCATGGGGTTGCAAAGAGTCAGGCATGACTGAGCAATTATCACTCAATCTTTATTTAAAGATAAGAACTCTATCCTCCTCCGCCATCTAGAGCTGGTCACAAGCAGGTGTCCAGCCTTCAGGAAGGAGGATGTGGTCAGCTTCTTCTTTCCTTGCTCATCTCTGCTCCTTCTTAATACCTGCTGGCTCTTACTCTTCTAGGAACAGAGGAGTAAGGAGGGGAGGAGAAGAAAGGAACAGTTACTTGGCTGGGATGGTTGTAAGATGTCATCACATTTTCTGGGACTGACAAAGGTGTCTTTCAGATGCTTCCATGTATTCTTGGGCAGCCTTCTTGCTGGCTCTTGCAACATGAGCAGGTGTCACTCATTTGGTGACAGACCTAACTCCCCATTCAGACCTGGCTCTCCTGAGGCCCGCTCCAAACTCCCTTTCCCTCTAGGAGTCCCAGTTTATCCTCCACTCACATGCCAGGCGTCCTCTGAGCAGGACTTAAAGGGGCTACAGGATGGTTCTCTCTTGTGTGGCCCACAGCGGATCAGTAGAAACACTCGTGCCCCTTTGCTCCAATAAATTGAATGCAGACCAATCCTAATGACAGCAAAGATGCTCACCAGTCCCTCTCTCCTGATCTTTAAGACTTCCAAGGCTAGAGTCAAGTCAGACATCAGTCCCCTCTCCCCACCCCCACTGACCCCCAGCTGTAGGGAACTGTTCATGGGTGGCCTATTGAAGTCCTCCCTTCTCTACCCTTGATCCTTTGATGGGAATCACAGCACAGCTCTCACCAAGAAAATACTCCTCGTGGAATCCTCCCTCTGTTTCCACTTCTAGACACTTTGATTTACTCCTTTGGGTGAGGTGTTAGCCTCATGAAACTGGTCTTTGTTATTTGACTGAAATTCTGCCCCTTGGCACCTTACTTTGGAATGTCACATCTATTATATTTTGGTGCCTCGGATGAAATTTGAATTTAGCATCTGAATAGGCCAGTGAAAACTGAATCAAGTCAGCTTCCTTTTTTCATACCTTCAGCATTAATACCTACTCAACCAAGACAATTGCCTTTTCCAGGCAAGGCTGTCCATGTGGGAGTTGTAAGGAATACCACACTCATTAGGGAAGTACAGCTCACTGGTCCCCTGAGTTTTCTAAAGAAGAAATGTCTAATTTAACATATCTGATCAGGAAAGCCCCAATTTGTGGGTTATAATAAAGAACTTTGTGGTTTTGATTTAAAACTTTGAAAATTTGTGAATTTGGTGGGGAGTATATTTGGATTAAAGTCTCAAAACAGTAATAAGTGGGGATAGGAAAGTGACTAAAATTTCTATAGTAACAAATATTATTTAAAAAAAATTTTATCCATAAGGCAAAATCACAAATGACCCAAATATTTACATTACTAAACTATGTACTACTACATTTCTTTGTGAATTTGGGGGGCACTGGAATTAAAGCAAACTTTAAATTATTATGAAATCAAGAAAAAATAAGCTTGGGATTATCTGCCTTCAATTTCCAGATCATAAAGGATCAATGTAAAAGTTAAAGTTGGCAGTGGTTACACTCCCTGTAAAGAGTCTATATATGGTTCTAGGCCCTTGTTTCACAGAAGGATGCAGGTACCAGGCAGAGTGGTTAAGGCCCTGGCCTTAAGATCCAGTGGATTTATATCATTGTGGGTTTGAACCCCACTTCTGCTACAGGTGGACCTGCTTTTCAGGCTTCCCTGGTGGCTCAAATGGTAAAAAAAATCTGCCTGTAATGCAGGAGACCTAGGTTTGATCCCTGGGTTGGGAAGATCCCCTGGAGAAGGGAATGGCTACCCATTCCAGTATTCTTGCCTGGAAAATTCCATGAACTGAGGAGCCTGACAGGCTGCAGTCCATGGGGTTGCAAAGAGTCGGACATGACTGAGAGTCTAACACAACGCACGCTTCACAGAAAGATAAAGTATACAGTCAAGAGGCATAGTTAAAAAGAACCATCTGTCTCCAAAATTATTCAGTTAAAATTTGTGACTTAGTTATGGAAGCAAGTCCTAAAAGAAGAAAAGTCTTTTGCTCCAGAAGTAAAATTGTCTACTAGAGAAACATACTTACTTCTACGTAGAAGACTGGCATTGTTGTGTTATTTCATTCAACAGAAGAACTTCCTGCCTAGTGGGAGAGAGCTGTGAAAAACCGTGAATGCTCCAACTGGCCACCTTTCCAGAATAGACTATTCCTCTGGAACCAAGACCAGTAAAAATCACTGTCATGCACATCACTCAGATCCAAACTAGGTGTAAGGACTAACCTTACAACCTGTGCAACCTGTGTTGCCCAGGTGCCAAGGAAGGCCCCTTAATATGTGAAAGTGTTCTGTATGCCACTTCCTCAAGGTGAGTGGTGAAGTAACGCTAAGGAACTTGGATAAACAGTTTGGGGTGAGGAAAATGTCACCATATCATTGCATTCATCTTAGGCCTATTTTCTAGTGGAATATAGCTATTTTGGTGAATTAATGAGCTGCAATTGCTCTCTGATATTGTGTGAGAGAAGTGTGGTACATTGTTCAGCTTGGAAAATTTCTACCTGTGTTATTATACATATTTTCATATTAATAGAGAAAATTACCATTAAAAGCAATTTTGAATGAATTACAGTCACGAGATCAGCCCTGGGATTTCTTCGGAAGGAATGATGCTAAAGCTGAAACTCCAGTACTTTGGCCACCTCATGCGAAGAGTTGACTCATTGGAAAAGACTCTGATGCTGGGAGGGATTGGGGGCAGGAGGAGAAGGGGATGACAGAGGATGAGATGGCTGGATGGCACCACTGACTCGATGGACGTGAGTCTGAGTGAACTCCGGGAGTTGGTGATGGATAGGGAGGCCTGGCGTGCTGCGATTCATGGGGTCGCAAATAGTAGGACACGACTGAGTGACTGAACTGAACTGAACTGAGCTTTTGTTGTGATTTCTTCTTCATCTGTAATCCAGTATGGGCTCCTTCAGATTTCAAAACCAGATTACTTATATAGTAGATTCCACAGAGAAAATAAGAACAGAAAAGAGAGACTGTGAATAAAAATCTTATTGGTTACATTAAACCAAGAGCACGTGGAACTTGACAGGAATAAAACAGAGAATTGTCATTATCATTAAAAGCAGTACCTGTCACATCTTAACTGGGCAATAGCCTGATGATGAGTTGAGCTCTTCTGCTTAGGTGGCACCAATATTCACATCAAAAATTGATAGTGCTATACAAGTCAAAAACGTTGAAGGTCAGGAACGGTGGTGGTAAGGAGATACCCCTCGTCCAAGGTAAGGAGCAGCGGCTGTGCTTTGCTGAAGCAGCCGTGAAGAGATACCCCACGCCCAAGGTAAGAGAAACCCAAGTAAGATGGTAGGTGTTGCAAGAGGGCATCAGAGGGCAGACACACTGAAACCATACTCACAGAAAACTAGTCAATCTCATCACACTAGGACCACAGCCTTGTCTAACTCAATGAAACCAAGCCATGCCTGCAGGGCAACCCAAGACGGGCGAGTCATGGTGGAAAGGGCTGACAGAACGTGGTCCACTGGAGAAGGGAATGGCAAACCACTTCAGTATTCTTGCCTTGAGAACCCCATGAACAGTATGAACAGGCAAAATGATAGGATACCAAAAGAGGAACTCCCCAGGTCATTAGGTGCCCAATATGCTACTGGAGATCACTGGAGAAATAACTCCAGAAAGACTGAAGGGATGGAGCCAAAGCAAAAGCAATACCCAGTTGTGGATGTGACTGGTGATAGAAGCAAGATCCGATGCTGTAAAGAGCAATATTGCATAGGAACCTGGAATGTCAGGTCCATGAATCAAGGCAAATTGGAAGTGGTCAAACAAGAGATGGCAAGGGTGAACATCGACATTCTAGGAATCAGCGAACTAAAATGGACTGGAATGGGTGAATTTAACTCAGATGACCATTATATCTACTACTGCGGGCAGGAATCCCTCAGAAGAAATGGAGTAGCAAGGTCCATGAATCAAGGCAAATTGGAAGTGGTCAAACAAGAGATGACAAGGGTGAACGTTGACATTCTAGGAATCAGCGAACTAAAATGGACTGGAATGGGTGAATTTAACTCAGATGACCATTATATCTACTACTGCGGGCAGGAATCCCTCAGAAGAAATGGAGTAGCCATCATGGTCAACAAAAGAGTCCGAAATGCAGTACTTGGACGCAATCTCAAAAATGACAGAATGATCTCTGTTCATCTCCAAGGCAAATCATTCAGTATCACGGTTATCCAAGTCTATGCCCCAACCAGTAATGCTGAAGAAGCTGAAGCTGAACGGTTTTATGAAGACCTACAAGACCTTTTAGAACTAACACCCAAAAAAAAGATGTCCAGATGTCGCTAGACTGGTGAAAAAACAATGCCAAAAAGAAAAAAAGTGACCAATGCCCATAACCCAGGATTAAAATCTACTTCTGGCTCTCAATCTAGTGGTCTTTAACATACCATTTAGTTCAACAGATGCTTATGAGTCCTCTAACAGTGCCTAGGACAAGGGTGAAGGACTAAGACAATAATAATTACCATATTAAGGACTTTCAGATGATACGTTAGGGGCTTTTGTTTTGTTTTTATGGTTTTGGTTTTTTTTAGCCAAGCCTCAAGGCTTGTGGGAACTTAGTTCCCCAGCCAGGGGTTGAACAGAGCCCTACGGTAGTGATAGCACAGAGTACTAATCACTGGACTGCCAGGGGATTCCCTGTATTTTATTTCTTTTACTTAATTTTCACAACAACCGGAAGTTGTATCCCCATTTTAATGATGAAGGCACTCAAGCGAGGGAAAGTTAACTCACCCAAAGCCACGGTGCTGGGAAGTGGCTGGGCTGGGATTTGAATCCAGATCTCCTTGATGTCATTCAGGGGAGCCAGGGCTCAGGGTGCAGGGAAGGACAGATGGGGAAGACCAAAGAGATCCATGAAGGTCCCACTCGGTCCACACACACTGAGGGCCTCACGCGCGAGTGCTGTGCTCAGCCTGGGGATGGAAGGGTGAGAATGGAGGACACAGTCCTCTGTCTGCAGCTCGTGGCTGGGTGGGGAGGCAGGACATGAACCTGGACAAAGTGAAGGAATATGCTATGGTCAGAAACTTGATTTTATCATAAAGCCTTGAGTTCAAATCAGAGTTCTGCCATTTCCCAGCTGTATGACCTGGGAAAACATTAATCTCTCTCCATCTCTCTGAATCTCATCTTCTTCCACTACAAAACGGAGATCAAAAATATTTCCTACCTCATAGGACAATTGGGAAAATAACACAAGGTACACTGTGTAAGATGATTAATAAATAGCACCATTAGTGTGTAGTCACTAGATTACATTGCCTTCACAGCACAAGTCATTTCCGTATCCTAAAACCTCTGGTGGGGACATCCCTGGTGGTCTAGTGGTTAATACTCCCTGCTTCCACTGCAGGGGATGCCCGTTTGATCCCTGCGGAATTAAGGTCCCACATGCTGCATGGTATGGTCAAAAATTTTTTTAAAACACTTAATAAAACTAAATTTTAAAAGTTCTGGTAACTCTCCTCTATCCATGGATTAGGTTTGAATTTTTAGCTCTTCATCCAAGGTTCTCAGGAGTAAAGGAGTTAATGATCTTTACAACCTCATCTCCATCTTCTCTTTTCAATTTTCTTTTTAGCCACTCCAGTTTGCTCCCAATTACTTTCCTTACATGTTCTATTTCACTTGCCCTACCAATATTCCACTCCAGGCACCGTTCTAGGCACTCGAATATCTGGGGGAAGAGCATTCTAAGCAGAGGGAACAGCAAGTTCAAAGGCCCTGCGTCAGGAGAGTGCTGGGAATTTTCAAGGCCACTGAGGCTGGAACAGCAGGAATGAGAGGCCTAGTAGGTCAAAGTCAGGTCAACTTCAAGGAAACTGTGAGGCTGTAGCGGCTTTTCCTCTGAGTGAAATAAGAAGACATTGGAGATTTCTGAGCAGAAGAAGATTGTGGCCTTTTCAGATTCAAACTCTGAATCCATTAAACAATAACACCCCATTCCCATCTCCCCCTGGGCCCTGGTAACCACCATTCTATAATCTGTCTCTATGAAGTTGACTATTCAAAGCATCTCATATACGTAAAATATTACAATATCTGTCCTTTTGTGACTGGCTTATTTCATTTGGTATAACGTCTTCATGGTTCTTCCATCTTATAGCATGTGTCAGAATTTCCTTCCTTTTTAAAGCTAAATAATACTCCAACATGTATATGTGTGTAGCACATTTTGTTTATCCATTTATATGTCAAGGAACACTTGGCTTGCTTTCACTTCTTGGCTATTGTGAACAATGCAGCCGTGATCATGGGTGCACAAGTATCTGCTTGAATTTCTGCTTTCAATTCTCTGGGGTATATACCTAGAAACGGAATTGCTAGATCACATGGTGGTTCTATGTTTAATTTTTTGCAGAATCATCATACTGTTTTCCACAGCAGCTGTACCGCTTTACACTACCACTGTCGTACACTTTTTAAAAGATTACCAGTAATCCAGGTGTGAGATGATGGTGGTTTGGACCTACATAGTGGCAATGGAGGTGGTGAGAAGCTACTGGATTTTTATTTTAAAGGTAGCACCAACTAGATTTGCCAAGGAATTATCTTTTGAGTATGAAAAAAGTGAGGAATTAAATTGTCTCCTAGGTCTTTGGTTTGAGCAAGTGGAGGGATATGGCTGCTATTGACAGCTTTGGAGAAGTTGGCAGAAAGTTGAGGCAGATACATCAGGAATTTGGGAACACGTTAAGTTAATATACCTTTTATACAACCAAATACAGATAACGATCCTGGTGTTCAGGGAATACATGTGGGTTGGAGAGAAAATTCAGAGAATTGTCAGTGTAGAGATGGCATTTAAAATCATGTGGCCTGATGACATCATCTGGGGAAATGATGACAGAGATCAAAAAGGAGAGGGTCAAGGACTGAGCCCTAGGACATTCTAGGGACAAGAAGGTGTGAAAACAAAACAGCAAAAAACACCTAGAAGGAGACACCGAAGTAGGAGGAAATTCAGAAAGGCAAGATGTCCTGGAAGCCACGTGAAGAAAACATCTGAAGAATGAAAGTGATCAATTGTGTTAAATAAGATACTGACGGTTCAAATAAGATAAGAATTGCAAATTGGCCACTGCTCTAACAAAAGTAATTCAAATAACTGTGGAGAGGAAAAAACCTCACTGAAGTGAGATCAAGAGAAAATGGAGACGTGAGTATAGCGAATGCTTCCAGGAGTTTTGCTTTAAAGAGGGGTAGGAAAATGGTGCTGGGTCAAGAGAGGGTTAGTTTTTTGCTTGCTCGCTATTAAGATGGGAGAAGTAACAGCGTGCATGATGACAGAAATAATCTTGTAAGAAGGGAAACAAAATGGAGTGGGGGGACAGAATTATTATAGCTACACCCATAGACAAGAGACAATGGATAGGTAACTATAGAGGCATATACTGAAGAGCACAGGGAACTCTACTCAGTACCTGAAATGACCCATATAGGAAAAGAATCCAAAAAAGAGAGGATATATGTGTATACATATGGGGTCTTCCAGGTGGCATAATGGTAAAGAATCCACCTGCCAGTGCAGGAGACCCAAGAGATGTGGGTTGGATCCCAGCCCATTCTTGCCTGGAAAATTCCATGGACAGAACACCCTGGCAGGCTGCTTTCCATGGGGTCACACGACTGAGCAACTGAACACAAATGTATAACTGAACACAAATGTATAACTTATTCACTTTGCTGTACAGCAGAAACTGACACAAGATTATAAATCAACTATACTCCAGAGTATAGTTGGCTCAGAGGGTAAAGCGTCTGCCTCTAATGCGGGAGACCCAGGTTTGATCCCTGGGTCGGGAAGATCCCCTGGAGAAGGAAATGGCAATCCACTCCAGTATTCTTGCCTGGAGAATCCCACGGACGGAGAAGCCTAGTAGGTTACAGTCCACGGGGTCGCAAAGAGTCGGACACGACTGAGCAACTGAACTGAACTGAACTGATACTCCAGTAAAATTTTTAAAACATTAAAGAGAGGACGGGATCTAGGCCAAAGTATGAGGGCGCAGATGCAGGCAGGTAGCAGATGAGGCGGTAAGAGCAACGGAGGCCTCATTCGGAAAGTTAACACACACACAAAATCTTCCTCCTCCAGACACACACACACACACACACACACACAATCTTTCAACTCCAGACCACACACACACACACAGTCTTTCTCCAGACCATCAACTCCAGACTCACCTCACACACACACACTCACGTAGTTTTGAGCTGGGTCGCCAAAAATTGAGCTAACTAAATGTGTCTCTCTCCCCAATCTCCTGAGAGTGCCTCCCCCAAAGGTTGCATCGAAGACATCTCTGAATTTTCCTCCCAACAACGCCCAGAGCTCCACGGACTGCGCTTGCTCAATGAGCCCGAAGAGACCCCAGGCTGCTGCTACGCGGCAGGTTTCATAAAGGGGGGCGGTCCTAGCTCTGCGCTCCGGGATACAGACGTTCGAGCTCCAGGCTGGCTCACTCCCTGCCTCCTCTCTACCCGGGTTACAATTCGAGCCCCCAGCCACCGGCCGATCTTGACCCAAAGCGGCCACCGTATCCGATGTCAGCGGATACCGACTTGGGTTCGCGGTTGGGGGGCGGGGCTAACATTTGGGGTGGGGCCTGGAGACAATCCTGAGAGCGGATTGGAGCGAGCTTTCAGGAGCGGAGTTTTAAGTCCGAACCCTGGACCGAGCCTGGACCCAGTTTAAGAAGGCGGAGACTAATGATGGAGCCAGGCGGATATGGGGCTGAGGACGAGGTCGGCGCGGGGATTGGGCCGCCCCCTCCGGGGTGGTGCTTGAGGGGGCGGTGCCGTGTCGGAAGTCAAAGGTCAGTAAATAGTGGTGATGTCATGCGGGCAAGATGGCGGAAGGGTGAGCCCGTCAGCCAGTTGTCTGGGCGTTGGGCCCCGAATTCTCCCCATGGATGGGGTGCTGGGCCAGGGTCCCCCGGGGGAACGGGAGGCCAGCGCGGGCCTGACGGAGCTGAAAGGGCGGGGTGGAATCGCAGCGTGAGGGGGCGGGAAAGCGGCCTGCGATGCCCCAGCCCACGGGCCACATCTGAGAGGGGTACTGAGACCCGATCATTGCGCGGGCCCGAGTCGCACCGCGGGGCCTCCAGATGTGTCTGTCTTCCACAGGGAGGACGTGGGATGGTGGCGGAGCTGGCTGCAGCAGAGCTACCAGGCAGTCAAGGAGAAGGTAAGCTGGGCCAGCGCCCTTCCTCCAGTAGGGCCCCAAGCCACCTCCCTGCACCCTGTTCCGAGCCTGTCCCGCTGAACCTTGTGGGCTCCGGGCCTCGGGGACCAGGCTGACTTGGGCCCTCTGGGAGGAAAGACCCCCGACTTAGACCAGTGTGACTTTACCTACAGTGAAACAAAGATGGTCTTAAAGACTGGAGCGACCGTGTCGTCGGAATCCGTGGGAAAGAGTGGTGTATTCCCACTTGGGAAATTCAGCTTTGTAAAAGAGAGAACGTTTGATCTAGGCCTTGAAGAAAAAGGATTCTGCGATAGAAACTTCCTCCTGTAGTCATGCAAATAGTAGCGTGTGTGCCATAGCCAGCACTCTGACTCTCTGGTCCTCAGGATACCGACATTAGCCCAGCAGATGCAGTCGTGGGCCTCCCCAAACTCATGGTCTAGTGAGGAGACAGCAAGCCCTGTGGGGTGAGTGAGGCTTGGCTCTGCCCGTGGACAATGCCACTGTGTGTTCCTGTTCCATTCCATGCTGGTTTGTCAAAACCAACTCATCTGAATTCTGGAAAAAGTTAATCACCATTTACCTTAAGCATCTGGGGTGAGTCCTGCTTCAGGGCAACTCCAGGAGGCTTCTGGCTTCAGTTAAATCAATGCTCTACTCTGTGAGCATTTTTAGCCTCACCTGGCCTACATACTAGCCTTTCAGCTATAGCCCAGAAAATCTGAGAATGGCCTGAGCTGTTTATGTTGTTAATGAAGACTCAATTTCAAACTGAGTTTAAAGTTGAAGGAGAATTTCAAACTGAGTTCTAATAGAAGAGATCCCAGAGTAGCTTGCTTCTTGTTGAGCAGTCTTCTGGAAGGAGAGTCTGACATTCACTTAGCAAATGTTGTGTGAGGGCCTCCTATGTATTATTGTCAAGGTTGGTCTTCCCATAACACGAAAAATAGGTCGTTGATTAGCCTTCCATCTTTGTTCTCTCGTTTGAAGCAGGGGGAGTGGGTATTGTTTCTGCCTTTGACAATTCCCCATTTGAAAAGAAGAGACTTAATTTCCTACACTTATACGAACTTGGCAAGATATTTAACCTCTTAAAGCCCCAGTTCCTCATCTGTAAAGTGGGAATACTAATAATACCTACCTGACAGAATTGTTGTCATGATTAAATGATGATACATGTAAAGCACGAAAACAGTATCTAGCACACAATAAGTGTTAAATAAGGACTTTTTTTTTAAAGTACTGAGAGTGATGGGGAAACCTCTTAAATACCAGCTACCATTTTCTGTTAATTTTGTTCTTGGCCTTTCAGTGCTTTCCTTCCCTCACTATCCTGGCTGTGTCTGGACCACTCAGTTCCCAGCCCCCAGTTTTCTTGCACCCCATAGCATATGCTGCCCCAGAAACTACAGCTTTGAGATGGTGCTGTAATCTGCATTCCTCTTCCTCTTACTTCCCCTATTGTGTGTGTGTGTATGCGTGTGCATGTGTGTGCTCGCACTTGCCCATGAACACTGGTGGGAAAAGTTACATTGCTCTTCGCCTCTACCACGGATTCCCCAAACTCATCTGGGCCTGGTCTTGGGCCTCTCAGCCTCCACCCCCTACCCTGGCAAGTGTTTTCAGTCTCAAATTTGCTCCTCCCCTTGCTTCAGTAACTTTCCCCAAACCTAACTGTCCCCTCACATTCCCTGTCCAACCACTTCCTTTTTTACTTGGAGGTGACAGCCTCACCTCCTCCTTTTTAAAATTTGAAGTCAACAACATCATGTCTCTTTGATTCCCCACCCTGAGGCCACTGCATATAGACTTATCTTTGTAAACACTCAGCTTCACCTGCCACTTGCCAAATCCAGTGGATGTTTTGCAGCCCTTATCTTCCTGGGCCTTTCTGCCGCTTTAGACGCTAGCGGCTGCTCCCTCTTTCCTGAAAGTCTGCTTCCTTGGCTTTTATGGCATAATTCTCTCGCAGTTCTCCAGCTGCTTCTCCAGGCTTTCCTGTTTCATGGGTTCCTCTTCCTCTGCCTGCCTCTTAAAGGTGGTGGTACAGGAACCTGGTCCTCAGTGCCTTGTGCTGTTCACTCAGCGGACTCTTCCTGGGTGAGCTCTTCCGTTTTCATTTTAGGGTGACCCCTAGTCCTTTCCTTGGAGCTTTAGTATTTGAGAATAGCTCCTGCTGGACAATTGACCCAAATATCCCCTAGTCACTACAGATACTATATAGTACTATATAGAGACTATAGAATATATAGCTGTATAGCTTCTCTTTACACTTGCTCCCCTCTCAGCATTTCCTCCCTTGGCTAGCAGCCCTGCAACCACCCAGTCACTTAGTTTAGTTGCCAGTAGCTCTTCCTGACTCTCTGTTTCCCTCAGTCAACACATCTATTTAATCACCAAATCCATCTTTTTTGCCTAATATTTCTTGAACCAGTTCCATCCTGTCATCCTTCCCAGGGCTGTCCTTATTCATATTCTTCGGCTTTCTCTCCTGGACTATTGCAACAGCCTCCTGACCGGTCTTCCTCCGTTTCTAATCTGCTCAAGTCTTGGACCTGTCATCCTTCCCAGTCTTAGGAGTGACATGTCAAAAACACAACTCTCATCATGTCTTGCCTCCTTCAGATGGTGGTTCCCCGTCACCAGCAGGGCTGACCAGGCCCTCCATGGCCACCCTCTCAAGGTTTCTCCCTCACCGCTTCTGCTTTGCTCTTTATTTTCATTTCTCCCAGGACCGAAATGCTTGTAGGCCTCAGTAAACTCCAGGTGCCACCATGCCCAGGCTTCCTTAGTAACTCCTGCTTATTCTTGAAGGCTCCATCCAGGCTTCCCTTCACCGAGTCGCTCCAGCCTCCCCACAATACACTGGTCACTGCTCTGCCCTTGCACCTCAGCACTGTTATGCGAGCATTTTCCCCAGGAATCTGTGACCTTCCAGAGGGTTGGCACCATGTCTGTTCATACTGGTCCCCTCAGAGCTCACAGTCAAGTGAGGGAGACAGCCATTTGTCAGATAATCATGTAAATGGTTAATAATTAAAACTGCCCGGGTACATGCCAGTCTAACTCTATGCCAGGCTCTATGTCAGACACTGGAAGAGTATCAGTGAATAAAAAACAAAGGCTTTGTGTTCACAGAACTCGCTGTTTACCCGGGAAGATAGACGCTGAACAGGTAATCAGAAATCTCAAGTAGAGGAAATGTTAGAGAAAAGAACATGCAGGTGCCATGAGCAGAAGCCAGCCTGGTCTGAGGTGGCATCAGGGAAGCCCCCCAGGGGAGTGGCGTGTAGGCACAGCTCTGAAGGAGGAACAGGAGTTACCCAGCTGAGGGGGTTCGTTCACTGTGTTTGTTCGCTTGAAGAGTTAGAACTGTGTGTCAAGGAGAGGGAATGATGTATTCAGACACCCTGAAGTAGGAAAGATACTGGAACATTTGGGAAATTTTGAGCTTGGCCAGCTGGAGCTCAGTGAGGGGCGTAGTGAGAGAGTCTCCCAGAGGCGAGATTATATGGACCTTGTAAGCGAAGGGAAAGATTTTATACTTTTATATTTGCCATTGAGTACCATGTAACCACTGAAGGCTGTAAAGCAGAGGCATCTCTGTCTGCTCTGACTTACAGAGCTCCCCCTGTTGCCATGAGGAAAAGATATTAAAGGCATCTTATGCAGCCTGGGGGGTTTCCCTCATAGTTCAGTTGGTAAAGAATCCGCCTGCAGTGGGAGGGGAATTCAGGATTGGGAGCTCATATACACCCATGGTGGATTCATGTCAATGTATGGCAAAACCAATACGGTATTGTAAAGTAAAATAAAGTAAAAATTAAAAAAAGAAGAAAGAAAGAATCCGCCTGCAATACAGGAGACCCTGGTTCAATTCCAAGGTCAGGAAGATCCCCTAGAGAAGGGATAGGCTACCCACTCCAGTATTCTTGGGCTTTCCTTGTGGCTCAGGTGGTAAAGAATCCGCGTGCAGTGCAGGAGACCTGGGTTTGATCCTTAGGTTGGGAATATCCCCGGGAGAATGGAAAGGCTACCCACTCCAGT
Source organism: Cephalophus harveyi (assembly GCA_006410635.1). Taxonomy (NCBI): domain Eukaryota; kingdom Metazoa; phylum Chordata; class Mammalia; order Artiodactyla; family Bovidae; genus Cephalophus; species Cephalophus harveyi. The sequence goes on from SJYT01060756.1 coordinate 446,968, forward strand.
ATTCTGGCCTGGAGAATTCCAGAGTTTCAAAGAGTTGGACACAACTGAGTGAATTTCCCTCTCATGCAACCTGGGAGAAGAGTCCAGACGAAAGCAGGTTAGCCTGGACTAAGGTGGTGGTAGTGTGCATGGAGAAAGAACTAATAAATGACTCTTCCAGTCCAGTTAAGGAGTCCCAGATCTGAAATGGAGGCATTCCGACTTGCAGAGAAGCCTCTGGCTGATAGATGAGACTTCCCAGGCTGATGAGAATGAGGCAGACCCTTCCCCAAAGAAAAAAATCACCAGAACACTCAAAAAGACACTTTAAAAATGCAGGTAACTATCCCTTATAAAATGAAAGGGCTTACAGAGGTGAGCACAGAGATAGTCCAGGAAGATGTCTTAGAGTGAGTGAGGATGAAGACAATGTAAGACTTAGACAAGAGCTGAGGGGTTGCTGTTGCCCACTGGGTCTGAGCGGAGAGTAAGAGGCAAACTGTCCAACAGAAGCAAGTGTCAGTTCTGCCCAAAGGAGCTCTGTGGATGAACAGAGCTCTTAGATGGTGGAACAAAGGCAGTCTAGGAGAGACTCTGATCCAATATTTCTCTTAACACCCCTTTTGTTGAATATAGAAAAATGGCACACCTTTTTACTGGTATTGTCAAAAATGGCTCATAAAAGCTTTCTAAACTATTGCTATTATGAATACAACCTGTTTGTGAAACCTTTCACACAAGTAATTTCACCTGCTGTCTCGTATTTCAACCAAAAAAAAAAGAAGTAAAAATAGAAAACACTTTCCTTTGATAAAAACAAAAATCCTTTCTCTTCCTGTTTGCCATTGAAAACAAAGGTCATGGCTTACAGCATAGCGACGTGATGCAGTCTGTCTTGTTTTCAGACTACACGTGCCTCCTAGCCCAGTCTGCCCATGAGAACCACTGCTCTAGGCCACCTTCCTCGTTACCTAGGAGAAAACCGAGGACTTGGTGAGAGTTCCTCCTGGCCACAGAGCTTCTGAGTACCTGGGCTGAGCTCAGTCCCCTGTTCTCAGAGCAGCAGGAAGTTCTGTGCTCTCTGCTGTTGAGTAATCCCAGGTCGTGGGATAGGGACAAGGAAGCATTGTTTCTGAGCCCAGGTGCCCATGTCCGTTGTTTTCCATGCTTCTGTCTGGTACCGAAGCGCAGGAAACAGAAACAAAGGGTGGTGGAGCCGCTGGCTGTCAGCTCTTTCTGTCTTCCCTTAGTCCTCCGAAGCCCTGGAGTTCATGAAGCGGGACCTGACGGAGTTCACCCAGGTGGTGCAGCGCGACACGGCCTGCACCATTGCGGCCACCGCCAGCGTGGTCAAGGAGAAGCTGACTGTGAGTGCCACCTCCACCCCCCAGAGCCTGAGCGCCATGTTTCATAACCTACTTTTTAAATTAATCACTGCGGACCCAGTTCTGCAGCATCAGAAATGGCATGGTATTCTTTTTTTTCTCTGACATTTTATTTATTCTTTTTTCTTTTTGGCTGTGCTGGGTCTTCGCTGCTGCCCAGGCTTTCCTCCAGTGGCAGCGAGCGGGGACTGCTCTCTAGCTGTGGTGCGTGGGCTTCTCACTGTGGTGGCTTCTCTTGTCGAGCACAGGCTCTGGGGCGTGCGGGCTTCAGTGGTTGCGGCGCACAGGCTCTGGCGCACAGGCTCAGGAGTTGCGTGCGCTGCCTATTTGCCCCGCCACATGTGGGATTTTCCTGGACCAGGGGTTGAACCTGTGTCTCCTGCGTTGGCAGGCAGAGTCTTCACCATTGAGCCACCAGGGAAGCCCACGGCATGGTATTCTATTATGTGGATTTGACCAGTGCCTAGTTTCCTGATTCAGTTTTTTCCAATATTGTAAGCAGAGCTACAGTGAACATTCTGATTGCTTAATCTTTGCCTTTAATATTTTCTTCCAAATAAGGTATTGAAAAGGATATAAGATGAATATATCTTTTAATATCTACTGTAGAATTACCTCCAAAAAGTTTTTTCCAGCTTGTATTTTTACTGGTCCAGGTTTTAATAGTCAGAGATGTATACTGGAATTCTCCTCTGAGATAGGAATTAGATTCTCAAGTCAGCATGAAAAGTGAAAATTGTACACGGTCAGAGATACCCCCACAGAGCTCAAATTTCCGAGGAAGTGTAGGGTACTGGTTTTGTATTACAGCTTTCCCTTTAGTAGTGGAACAGACTTCAGTTTCTTTGATCACCAGTGGAATCAGTTGCCTTGTAATTAGAGGCCATGTTATGAAAAACATATTGTGGAGTGTTTTTAGCCAAACTTCTTTTGTTGAATCTTAGAAAATACTGTCTGCCTGCTGACCACAGCCACTGATAAGCATGAATGACAAGTAGTCACCCAGCTGAACCGCTGCATGTCAGTCAGTAGCAGAGACACGACTTGTTTCCTTCATTTATTTAATCCTTTTTTCATTCAACAGATACTATTATATACCTATGCCAACATGTGCCAGGCACAGTTGATAGGCTCAAGGTATAACATGCCTGGGCAGCCTCATCGGGAGTTTGTGGAGCCTGGTCCTGTCTCTCAGCACACCGTCCCTTCTTGCTCAAGGGCATTCTAACCAGCGTGGCTCCAGATGGGTGGCCCACTTGCCCCTTCTAGGGGGTCTATGCATTGGCCCTCAGCTGGTCCCAGGCTTGCCTCTAGGCAAGGCTGTCGGTCCTCATCCTGCCCGTATTTCCTCAATCTTTCGTACAGAATACCTCCTGAGCAAAGATGATGATGAGATTGTAATAGTACAGTACTGCTAGTTATTAAATGTTTGCTATGTGCCAGACATTGTGCATGCCTTATCTCTTAAAAAATCTCCAAAGTAACCCCCTGCAGGCAGTATATTTATCTGCATTTTATAGATAAGGAAACAGACTCTGAGAGGTTTAGGTCTCATTACTAACAAGTAGTAATGGAGAAGGAAATGGTAACCAATTCCAGTGTTCTTGCCTGGAGAATCCCATGAACAGAGGAGCCTGGTGGGCTACAGTCCACGGGGTTGCAAAGAGTAGGATACGACTGAGCGACTTCACTTTCACTTTCACTAACAAATAGTAGAGCTGGGATTCAAATCCCAGATTGACCCGAAAGCTGGTACCTTTCCCTTCTCTCTCCCTCTAAGTCCTTTTCCCTGCTGAATGGCTGTGCCATGGATCCTCTCCTGTCAATCTTTGATCAGCTTGACTGACCTTGAAATTTTGGTGAAACAGCCAGTCAAGGAGCTCTGCCCTGACCTACACAGGCCTACTGCAGCCCTAACGTGCACCCCCATCTGGGGGGTGGGGACCCTGGCTGCTCCTCTCTCCGTCTCCAGCCCCAGAGATGGGGTGAACCGTTGTGAATACTTGCCTGGTCCCCTGCACAGTACACTTTGGCCCCTGGTGCCTCACTCTCTACCCCATACCCCAGATCGCAGCCTGCTCCTGAGCCACTTCACGCCCTCTGTTGGCTTCTCTCTGCAGACTGAAGGCTCCTCTGGAGCGACAGAGAAAATGAAGAAAGGGCTGTCTGACTTCTTGGGGGTGATCTCCGATACCTTTGCTCCCTCACCAGACAAAACCATCGACTGCGACGTCATCACCCTGATGGGCACACCTTCTGGCACGGCTGAGCCCTATGATGGCGCCAAGGTATTCACTAGCGGGCTCGAGCTTCCAGCCTGAGCTCACAGAAGCAGTACATGTTCATAAGAAAGAAATACGTGTATGTAATTAAGTTGGAGAATACCAATAAGCAAGAAGATAACTATTTCTAAACCCATAATCCCATCACTCAAAGAGAACCACTGATTTCTCCTTGGTGTATAACCTCCCATTTCTTTTTGCTCGCGAACACTGGTGAAGATAGTTTGGGTTTTTCTTTTTAACAGAAAAGCACTTTATATATGCAATTTTTTAACCCACCTTTAAAAAATTTATAACTATTAGCATCTTTCCTTATGACCATCATTTTTAATGTCTTTAAATTCTTGCAGGAGTATATAGCATAATGTATTCAGTCATTTCTCTGGTGTTGCACATTTAGATTCTTTTCAGTTTTCATCCATAACAAGGAGTGCTCGAGAGCATCTTTTCAGGCATGAATGAGCGCCACATTTGTGTTGTTTAAGACTAATTTTCAATTGGAATAAATGTACAGGAGGAGTATGTCTTCAAAGCAGTTATATCATCAACAGTAGTGTATTTCTGCTACATTTTATTTTCTCACCATTATTTCTCACATTCCCTGGAGTATTTTCTCCCACACTCGGAGTATGGTGTCACAGCAGTCTGGCCAGCATTTTACCGCGTTGAATTTCCGCCCCAAACATGGTTTTTCAAGCATGTTTTTCAGCCCTAGTATTAGCACCACCAACTTAGTACACATTTAAGTGGATTGTGAAATTTTTTTAATTACAGAAGTTTAAATTATAACAGTGACTCAACCAAAATCATTTGCTAAAGTTCTGATGCAGCCCACCCATGTTTCCTGTAATAACAAGGAAGGAAGGAGGGGCTTTCCATGTACCAGCTAAAGTTCACGACTCTTGTGGCCCTAATGGGAGCACAGCTTGCAGTTCATTTGGCAGACTGGCTATGAAATTAAGAAATTCTTGATGAATTGTTTTAACTTGAGTTAAATATTTCAAAATTTGCCAGTGAATTTTGGAATTTATTAATATACTTGCACTAATGTTTTTTGTATATTGTATAATTCAAAACTATTTTATATGTATGATTCTGTAGCCTGCTTGCTTTATTTTCTTAGTTTCCAGGGGTGGAATACTGGATGCAAGACCATTTTTCTAGGATCCCCAGTTTTAGATTCCTAGCCCAGTGGTCCACTCGTAACCCACACTGTCAGTTACCAGGTGCCCTGTTGGTATGGTAGCCAACAGGGGAGAAGCTGGGTCCTGGTTGGTTGTCAGAGAGGCATTGCTTTCTGTCCCCAGCACCCCAGAATTTCTCTTCTTTTTTCTCTTTTTTTATAGGCTCGCCTCTATAGCCTGCAGTCAGACCCAGCAACCTACTGCAATGAACCAGATGGTGAGGGGGTTGTGGTGAGGGGGCAGGCTTGCTGGGCAGGGAGGCCAAGGGGGTCTGGATTGTACGCCCTGTTTGTCTCTGTAGCAGTGGCCAGGTAGCCTCTGTGTAAAGGACCAGAGCCGGGGCTGCTTTGAACCCTGCATCTGGTGGGTTGGGTTGATGGTTGCCTTTCCTCCCTGGACGCAAACTGTCTTCATCCCCATCTATAGAGGCTTTGCTCCTCTCATCCCTTATCTTCAGTCAGGTTTCCTCCCAGCCCTGCTGCCCTGCCTGCCTTCCCTCTTGGCCTGTTTGGTAAGCTCCTGATGTACAGCAAGCCCCGCATCTAGAGAGGGGAACTGGTGTCTAGGTGGGAACTAGACACCAGAAATGAGTGAATCAACCCTGCCCAGACCTCCAGGAACCTGCCTACCTTTAGAAGAGAAAAACGGAATAAAGCAAAGATAACTAGAGATGGAGCGAGTGCTTCCACAGAAAGAGGGGAGCAGTGGGAAGCCAGAGGATGGCACATAACCCAGCCTGGAAATCCTAGGATATGACGCCTGAATTGAGGTTTTAACAATGAATTAGAAGTAAACTAATTTTACCTGTAGAAGTGGGAGAACAGTGTTGAAGCATGATAACAGGACATTTGACGGTCTAGAAAAACCTAGGCATTCGAGAATACAGACAGAGAGTCTGTGTGAGGAAATGCGGGCAGTGAGGGCTGCCAGGGGCACTGGACTGAAGGGCTTTGGGTACCAGACTAAGAAGTTGGAATTTTGTCCCCAAAGTAGTGGGTCTTAACCTTTTTTTGCGTCACAAAGGCCTTTAAAACTTGGTTAAAAATCATAAGCCCTCTTTCAATAGAATTGTATATGCAGTATGGGAATTCTTTAACCCTTTGAACCCTATCCTTGGACCATAGTCTAAAAAGCCGCACTGTAGAGCACTGTTGAAGAGTCTTAAGACCTGATGTGATCAGATTTTGCATTTTATAAAAGAGCCTTCAGGCAGTGTTTTGTTAAGGATGAAATAGAGAGGGAGAGACGAGACAGGAAGACCAGTTAGGAAGCTGGGTAGGAATCCTCATATCAGAGGTAAAGCCAGAACCAGGGAAGGGCCGGGTAGACGGAAGAGGAAGGTGTGCATATAAGAGACCCTGAGGAAGTGGAATCCAGAGTGACTGCAAAGGGAGAAGCCTGGGAGGGCCCCCAGGTCTCCGGTGGATAGCTGGGTGGGGCAGGTGCGGGAGGGAAGAAGGTGAGCATACGCTGTATTTGCAGCATCTGGGCAGGTGGATGTGTGCTGGCACCTGGACCTCTGGATCTGGAGCCCAGAAAGGTAGCCTCAGCTGCCAGACTGAGGAACTGTCAGTGGGAGAAGGAGGTTAAAACTCGTGGTTTAGTGGAGGTCATCTTGGGAGAAAATGGAGAATGAAAAGAGATAAGGAGAAAGAGGAGCCCACCGAAGACTCAGATGGAACTACTAGAGCAGTGGGAGGAGATATAGGCAAGAATGAGAAGCCAGGAGAGAAGAGGGCGTCAAGAGGAGGGCAGTCATTCCCAGGCAGGAGCCGTAGCATGGCCACGTGACCAGGGACGGAGACGTAGCCGTTGGATCTGGCAGCATGGCGTCACTGGTGGGCTGAGAGCAGCTGTTCCAGAGGAGAGGCTTCGGTAGCCAAGTGTAGTGAGCTACAAACCACGCAGGCCCCGGGGAGAGAGGAGACTGAGCCCCCGGAGATCACTGCAGGCCATGCCCTGATGGCAGGCCCACCCATCCCTTCACTCTGTGTGATCCCCCACCTTGGGCCACGTGGCTTTGGAAAAACCCTTACGCTTTCCTCATTGTCCGTGTCCAGGCTTTGGTGTGTTTTCTCTAAGCCCAGGGATCTTTCTTCAGCCCCACAGAACTGACCGTCAGTATCTGTGTCTCTGCAGGGCCTCCAGAGTTGTTTGATGCCTGGCTTTCCGAGTTCTGCTTTGAGGAGAAGAAGGGGGAGATCTCAGAGCTCCTTGTAGGCAGCCCCTCCATCCGGGCCCTCTACACCAAGATGGTGAGGGCCTTGCCGGCTCCTGGCTGAAGGTGTGGGGAGGTGGGAGGGTCATGTCCAGAGTCATTGTGCAGTCCTCTGGCCTGGAGCGCAACAGGAGGCCCTGTGGAGCCTAACCAGCCAGCTCCTGAGCCAAGAGTCCATGTGGGGGAATCTAAGTCACCAGGCTTCTGGCAATCACGGTGAGAAATAGAAGGGCCAGCAAAGCCTGATAGGAGTTCTCTTCACCTCCTGGGCCAGAAAGGTGGGTCTGGCGGTTGAAAGTGCTGTGAGAATCACAGCTCAGCTGCTTAGACCCTCTGAAATCCAGAATGACTGGGAGCTGGCTGATAAGGCTGAGGACATGGACCCCACACAACCACTTCTGAAGTCCCATCTCCACTGTCCCCTCCCGCCAGGTGCCTGCAGCTGTTTCCCATTCAGAATTCTGGCATCGGTATTTCTATAAAGTCCATCAACTAGAGCAGGTATGCTGGCCTAACCAGGGGAGGTACTCCACTCAGCCTTGGGTAGGGGGCTGGATTTTGTTGAGGGAAGAAGGGGACAGAGGGTACCAAGAGTTCTGGAGTCAGAACCAGAGTCTGGGAAAGGGGGTTCCCTGACTGCTCCTGGCCACCTACTCCTCCCCCACTTTCAGGAGCAGGCCCGGAGGGATGCCCTGAAGCAGCGGGCAGAACAGAGCATCTCTGAAGAGCCTGGCTGGGAGGAGGAAGAAGGTAAGAGGTATTGAGAGGTGATGAGCAAGTACCAAGTCCTGCCTGTGGGGGGCTCTCTGGACCATTCTCTCTGAAGCCTGGAGGGACATGGCACCTCAGGAAAGAGGAGGGATTGAATGCAGTATTTGCAGGTGCCAAGGATAGTCTGAGCTAACAAGGGGGTGTTTACCAAGTCTGGTGGCCCAGGTTTAGGTACAGAGATTGCATGTGCCAGTTGCCAGCCCATGGACCAGCTACTTCAGAGTAGGAGGTGCTTATTGAAATTCCAGATTTCCTTCTTCTTCTAAGACTGGGCATGTGGCCAAACTTACATATTTTTAAAATTTTTTGAATTAATTTTTGGCCTCAGCAAGCGGCATGGGGGGAATCTTCATTCCCTAACCAGGGACCAAACGTGCACACCCCGCTACAGTGGAAGCATGGAGTCTTAACCATTGGACCTCCAGGGGCATCCCAGACTTGTATTTTTGACAAGCTCTGCTGGTAATGTTAATGCCCAGCCAGCCTTGGGAAGCACTGGCTTAGGGATAGAGCTGAGCTTCCTCTGCCTGGTAGCTCCGCTTATTAGGAGCGTGTTGGAGCCACCTGTATGATATGTTAACATAGTTATTAAGTGCTTATATTATATGCCCAACCTGTACTAAAAGCTCTACACGTATGGGCCTTACCACAACTTTATTATCCCTCTTTTGCAAATGAGGCAGGTAGGTCAACGGAGAGTTAAGTGGCTTGTCCAAGATCATGCATCCGGGATGTAGCAGAGCTCAACCTGAACCTCATCCCGACTGACTTTCAGGTCTTGGCTTTCTAAGCTGTCATGTTACCTTGGGCTGCACTTGTAGAAGCTGAGTGCCTACCAGACATGCACTAGGCCTCACGGGTAGGAGATACTTTGACCAGCAGGGAGTACCTACAGAACTGCCATGGAGAGGGGGTGAGGAAACCGACACCCATAGGTCTGACTAGAGCAGACTTTGATGAGGACCTGAGCTCTGTCTGGTGGTCTCCATGATGGTCTTGGGGCTGACCAGAGTACATCACTCTCCTTCCTTTCTCTCTTGACAGAGGAGCTTGCAGGCATTTCACCCACGTCCCTAAAAGAGGCAAAGGTTCCTGTGGCCAGACCTTCCACATCACCTGAAGGAGGACCCGGTCCCCAGAGCCCCTGTGAAGAGAATCTGGTGACCCCCGTCGAACCTCCAACAGAGGTGACCCCCTCGGAGAGCAGTGAGAGCGTCTCCCTGGTGACACAGATTGCCAAACCGCCCCCTGCCTCTGAGGCCCCAGCGCTGCCCAAGGACCTGTCCCAGAAGCTTCTAGAGGCATCTTTGGAGGAACAGGACCTGGCTGTGGATACGGGCGAGACTGGACCCCCACCCCGAGCTCTGTCTAAGCCCCACACCCCTGCTTGCCGCCCCAGCGGTCCAGAGCCCCGGCCTCCAGCCAGAGTAGAGACTCTCAGGGAAGAGGTCCTCACAGACTTACGGGTGTTTGAGCTGAACTCGGACAGTGGGAAGTCTACACCCTCCAACAATGGGAAAAAAGGTAAGTCAAGGCCAAAGCCCAGGGATCATGTGGGGGCAGGGCAGGTGAGAGTTGCCACCTCACAAGGCAGACTTGTCTCCTGTCCCTCTGAGGATCCTAGGAGAGGTGGCCTTCATTTGTGATACTGATAATGGTGACAGCTACTATAGGTTGAGTGTTCATTACTGTATTCCATCAATTCCAGCATGCATTATTCTCTGAACTTAGGATGCATCTTATAACTGTTGGAGTCTTAGAGTCAGCAAAATAAGATTTATGTCAGATCATGGGTTAAGGATGTAACATTGCAGTTAATTTCTCAGTTCCCAAGGGAGCTTGTTAATTTCTAATTTACATCTCATTTCCCTATATTACTGTCCTCATTTTACAGTTGAAGAAAGTGAGGCTCAGATGTTAAGTAACTTGCTCAAATTCACAAAGCCAGAGAGTAGCAAGCCCAGATTCAGACCTAGGTCTGTCTGACCTGAAACCCATACCCTTAACTACCACAGTGTGCCAGTTCCTGTCCTTTTGGACAATTCAGTTTCGGGGTGGGAACTCCTATGACACTGATCGCTGCCAAGGGTCTTCTCCCCTGGATGACCTCAGGAAAGTCATTTAGCTTCCCCAGGCCGCCTTTAATTATTATTATAAAATACATGAACAAAGCTTACGTGTACAGTTTAACGAAGAATAAAATGAATACTCATGAACTTGCAGTGACCTAGCTTAAGTAACAGAGCTTTAGTTTCTTATCTGCTTAGTGAAATTTTAGACAGGAGACACTTTGACTTTGTGTCGGGGAGGAACCTCTCTAACTCCTGCAGTTAAAGAACAGTGGTATCGCTGGTGTCAGCCTGTTTTGTCACATCCAGAATACCTCTGCAGAGGCACGATTATCAGCAAGACCTCCCCTCAGCTCGTCACCCACAGGCATCCTGTCTGCCCACACTCAGCACCAGTCAGCCACCCAGCTTGCCCAGCAGGTGTGCCCTGGGCTGCTGGCAGTGAGTGACTGGCTTGCTGCCGTGGATGGGAACGGGCCCCTCACACCCTGCCCTGCTCTGCTCCCCGACGGAAACTGCAAGATTTCTAGTTTCCAACACAGTGCTTTCCTTCTGACTCTGATTCGGTGAGATCATCCATTGAGCTCCTACCTACTCTTTATGAGACACTGAGGAGGGAGGGGCAAAGGCTATATAGTCTTTTATGATGAAGCACAAAGCAGTACGGGGCAGGCTTGGTACCGGCGGAGTTCAGAGAAAGAAGGAACCCCTGGGCATGGGCAGGTGTTTCAACGAGGAGACAGGCATTGTATAGGCGGGTTGGAGAGTTTGGGGCAGGTGCGGGCGGCGGAGCGGTAGTGCAGGCTGCAGGGTCCTGCAGAGTCCAAAGAACAGAGGGCATGGGGCATGTTGAAGGGGTGACCAAAGCCCGCTTTTCTGTATTGTTCCCAGGAGAGGGAGGTGGGGTTGGCTCAGAAATAGAACTTAAAATCTTAAGCCAAATTCAGAAAGTTGAACATGGTGCCATAAAGCCGCAGGTCGTGCTGCGTGTGTCACATGCCCGGCCTGCACTAGGAGCTTCACATGTGGAGGCTACGCCAAGGGCTCAGCCTCCGGGGTTCAGACAGTTCTGGGTTCAAATCCCAACTTTGCTCATAAGCCATGTGACTTCAGAAATGTTACTGGTCTTCTGTCAGCCTCCATTTTCTCTATAAGTTGAGAGTCAATGTTTCATGATAGAGCCTCAGTCAGGGAAGAAATTGGGGTAGAGCCCTGCTTTGGGGAGATGATCAAGATAGTAAGAGGTACCAACCAGTCTCTGGACACTTCCTGTATATTTATATAGCTCTGTGCTGAGCACTTCTTATGCATATCACTCAATCCTCACCAAAACTCCTATGAGAGCTGTGAGGTTTTCCTTTTTTTTTTTTTTTTTCTTTTTTACTGGTAGGAAACTAAGATAAATCACCCACCCAGTAGGCATTTAGATAAATGTGAAATAACCCCTGGAAGAGTGCAGAGTAGGTGGTGGACTCAGCAGGTGCAGTGGGGTTGCTGGCCGATGGTACGAAGGGTCCTTTTGAGATAACGGTCATGAATTTTGAGAGAGACCAGTCACCACTGTTGTGCGTTTGTCCCGCCACATTCAGTCGCTCGGGTGCAGGCACAGAGCAGGTGGGGAGTTGGGCTGAATCAGGGTTGAAGTTTATCCAGGTGAACTCAAAAGGACAAAAGTCACGTGTATGCAGGAAGTGATCAGAATGATGGTTCATAGAGTCTGAGCTGGGTAAGGGTGGGGATAACAGTGACACAGTTGGAAGGTTTAAGAATTATTGGGCCATGTGATTATTGGAGTATGTGATGGGTAGAGACTGGAAGAAATGAGATTATGGAGGAGTGCAGAGCTCTTAACCATTTGCTCTACTGCATCTCACACACTTGGTGGGGCAAGGCTGGGGTCTTGGACTGAGAGGGGACAGTGGGAACAGAGTAGAGAGAGTAAAATCTGAATAGATTTTTTGTCCTGGAGGCAGAATGACTCCTTTTCCTTCTTGTGTCCACATCCAAAGATGACATGAGCGAGGCTTGGTCTGTGGGTACAGCAGTCTCTGGGGTGGCCAAGCCAAGGGGACTCCTGAGGTCCCAGGGCGATGCCTGTCATTGCAGAACTGCTTCCCACCTGCATTTTGTGCCAAGATCCAATTGATTGAGGAGATTAGACTCAGCCTGCTCAGGCGCCCTCAGCAGGGAGCGGGGAGGGGGGATTGGAACGGGCCCTGTGGGCTGAGGACTGGAAAGAGTCTTGGGCTTAGGGCCCCGCTTCACCACTGACCGGCCACCTGGGGGGATTTTGGCCTCCATTTCTTCTTTGGAGAAGCAAAGATCCAATTAAACAGAATAAAATGAGCTGTGAGTGACAGCACTATGATGTTAGTAATCACCCAAAAACTCCCCATTCCTTACAAACAAATGAAAACAGTAACACTCCATGGAGATGTCTTAAATTGTTGCATAGATCAGATCTCTGCCACGTGCCCAGTGTAATGGCGATCTTACTAGTACTCTTGTTGTGTGACAGGACAGGATGGGGAGGAGGCAGGTGGCAGAGAAAGCCCAGATTCACCTCTCCGCCACTCGAAGCCTTTGTCTCCTCATCTGTAAACTGGGACTGTTCACATCCACCCTCTGGGATAGGTATGAAGGGCTCCAAAAATGTTACCCGAGCCTCTCTTCTACCCAACGGGTTTGCCCTAGCATTTAAGCCCTGAAGAGAGTTTCAAATCCCTGGAGGGAAACCTGAGGTTAGGAAGAGCTGTCATGACCACAGCCACAGCTCTGAAGGGAGAATCAGCTGGGAGTCTGGCTTCTAACCCACGGGAAGCCTGCACTGACAGAGAACCAGGCATGAGCCGCCAGTGTCCTGAAAGCACAGGGAGCCTTACACGAGGAGTCAGAACTGGGTCTTTGTTTGAGATCGGATCCTGACTGGCTGAGGGACCATGTGCAAAATTACTTAACTGTAGGACCAGCCTTTAACAGGTCCATTTGTTGATTATCCACTGTGTATGTATGTTACTACCGACTCAATGGACAAGAGTTTGAGTAAACAGGAGTTGGTGATGGGCAGGGAGGACCGGCGTGCTGCAGCCCATGGGGTCTCAAAGAGTCGGACACGGCTGAGCGACTGAACTGAACTGATGTATGTTACAGGCACTTTACATGGTGCTGCTATTTGTAACACTGTTGTATCTCAAACTGCAGGCCAAGCTCTATACAGAAGCATCCAGATTTCTGAGCCACCACCTACACCTGCTAAATCTGAATGAGGGGAATGGGCAGGGAGGAATCTGCTTTCTAATAAGCTCCTCTGGTGGTTCTCTGCAAAGAGGATGGTTTTATTCTTATTTTATCAGTATAAATAAACCGAAGCCCAGGATAATTTGCCCAGGACTACACAGTAGAAAAAAGACTGTTCCACCCAGGTTCACTTGACCCCAGAGATACTGTGTGCTATGTGCTCAGTCCCTCAGTCACTCAGTTGAGCCTCACTCTTTGCAACCCCATGGACTGCAGCCCGCCAGGCTCCTTTGTCCATGGGTATTCTTAAGGCAAGACTACTGGAGTGGGTTGCCATTCCCTTTTCCAGGGGATCTTCTCAACCCAGAGATCGAACCTAGGTCTCCTGCATTGGAGGCAGATTGTTTACCATCTGAGCCACCAGAGGAGCCCAGAGACAGCACCACACGGCCTGTGGCTAGACGGGCGCCTAGAGAGGACAGTGCAGGAGCCCTCAGAAGCAGGGCGGGGCCCAGGCTCGGGGCGCGCCTCAGAGCCCGTGCGCATGTTGAGCAAGCTGGACAAGAAGAAACAGGGTATTTACAGGTGGTGCCCTTGGGGCATCAGAGCTTTCTTTTTTTAAAGATGCTTAAAAAAAAAAATGATTACAAAGTAATGTATCATTTTAGAAAAAAAGAAAAATTACCCCATGACCTCATCACCTAGTGATAATGGTTGTTGGATTCTTATGGGTATTTTGCTCTTCCTTTCTGTGTGTGTGCGTGTATCTGTGAGCACTTTTTTTTTTTTTTTTTTATGAAATCATAGTGCATGTATTTTTTTTACAGGAACTATTTTTGTCATTTTCTTCTCAGTAATAACTTTCACATGTACTTTTTTTTTTATATTGCCTGTAAGAAGGCATACCCAAATATGAATGTTTGGAGCAGTGGCTGTCAAACCTTAGCAGGCATCAGAATTACCTAGAACTGGGAGGAGCAAGTGTTTTCTGTACAGAGCAAGGTCACAAATATTTAGGCTTCGGGGGACATACAGTTTCTGTTCCAGCTTCACAACTCTGTCTTTTCAACATGAAAGCAATCATAGGCAATATGTCAACAAATGGCCATGGCTGTGTTCCAAAATTTTATTTCCAAAAGCAGATGGTCTGCTGGATTTGGTCCACAGGCCATAGTTTGCCAACCCTTGATTTAGAGAAAGAGTCCGTGGATGTTTATTGAGTACAAACTATTTGTTCTTGTCACTTGGAATACATAAGAAAATAGAAGATCCCTGTCCTCCAGGAGCTCACATTCTAGTTTCTCTATTATTAGACAACAAGCACAGGGAACCTGATTATGTAATACAGTAGGAAGTGATAAACACAATGGAAAAGACCATCCCGAGCAGAGTGAGGGGGACAGGGTTGCAACTGAAAATAGGACAATCGGGGCAAGCCACATTTAGATGGTCAGATAACGAGCAAAGGTGTGAAGGAAGTGAGCAGATTGGCCTGTGGGTATCTGAAGAAGAGTTCCAGGTACAGGGAACAATCCTTGCAAAAGGCCTTAGGTGGGAATGTGCCTGGTATGATTCAGTAGCAGCAGGATCAGTGTAGGTAGAATCGAGTGACTGAGGCAGAGGAGGTTCATTGTTTATTTCTTCTGAGAGATTTCCATGGTTCCAGGGAGTTTCTGGACCAAAGTATTTCTCCACTGCTCAGTAACTGCTCACTTAATAGTGTAAGATTATTTTGCCATGCATACAAATGTTCTATAGCCTAACCTTTAAAAGCCACATAACTTTCCATCATAGGACTATACCCTTTATTTTTATAATTCCCTAGCAGAGGACTTTTAGGTGGTTTTTTAAGTTTTTATCACTGTTAACAGCACTATAGTGAACATCCTTTTGGTTAATTTTTTTTTTTACTGAATCCAGGATTTTTCCTTAAAATAGATCCCTAAAAGTGAGATCACTGAGCCAGAGATAGCAGGACGTAAGCCCTTTGGTGTGTATTTGTCAGGCCCTTCTAAAGAGTTCCATCACCCCCAGCTACAGCCTCTTCACATGCCCCTTCCCGTCTTTCACACTGTGGATCATGGTTCTAGGCTCGAGCACAGACATCAGTGAGGACTGGGAGAAGGACTTTGACTTGGACATGACTGAAGAAGAAGTGCAGCTGGCACTCTCCAAAGTGGATGCCTCCGGTGAGGTGAGTGGGCCTGCTGATGGTGGGCCACAGGGAAGCAAGCCCAATGACCCAGCTCTGAGGACTCTCCCCACCAAGCCCTACTGGCCCCTCACGGTGGGTCCCTTCCCGTCTGAGGTGGCCGGCTGTAGGAAGGAGCCAAGGCCTCCCGCTCAGGCCCTGAACAGCCATCAGCAGGCTCAGGCTCTGCTCCCCTGAGTTCCAGGGGGCGGATAGGGGCAGTTCTTGACATTAGTTCCTGTCAGCATCACCTGAGGAGCCACCACAAAAATTCAGATGCCAGACGCTGCCCCAGATCTTGTGACTCATGGTCACCAGGCGTGGGACCGTAATACCCTGGCCTTGGAGACAAAAGACCGTGTGATCACTTGACCTGAGCCTTCGCTGCCCCATCCAAACATGGCCTTGGCCGCTAGAACCTCACACGTGGTGGTGGGCGATGCATGTGCACCCGTGAGGCACAGAGCCTGGGACATGGGCGCACTGATGGGTGTTCCTAAAACCACCACAGAGTAGAAGCTCAGAGCCCTGCTGCTCTTACTCCTCACTACCTCTCCAAGTGAAAACTGATAGGAAGGAGAGGCTGGGCAGAAAGCTCTCACAGCTAGGAAGGGGCGGGCTGAGGCTCCAGCCCACAGCTCTGATTCACATCAGTGTTACATCAAGAACTGTCACACAACCACCCCATGATGCCTTCCATCACATAGCTCAGGGAAGCTGCTATAAAGAGGGAACAGATGAGAGAGATGGCAAGGGCCTTATTTTTCATATTGGGAGACTGAAGGCTGGGGGCCACAGTGGCCTACACAGGAGTATTTTACACCTGTGACCTCACTCTACCCAGAGGAAAGAAGGCTCATGGTGCCCTCATGCCACGGGGCTTTCGTGGCTCTGGTGTCTGTAGCCCTCTTTAAAACCTGACATAAAACATACCTGAACAGAGTCATTCTATAACCCGTTATACCAGGGGATCCACTGACAACGGGCCAAGAGAGTTCCCTGGGAGACTTCAGCAGGGGATTGGGGTGCTAGAGCCCCCAGTGAAGGCCCAGTGAGCCCCTCTAGTCCTCTGCCACGCTGGCTTCTGATCAGAGTGCCACTCTCAAGGTCGCTGCCTCTTGGAGCTGTGTTCTCTGCTCAGCAGGAGACAAGTTCTCCTTAAGGGACTGACTGACGGGGTTCTTGCAGGCAGGGCATCCCCCTGTGGTGTCCAGGGTTGGCTGGTAGAAGCATTTCCTTTGAGTCTAAAACCATCAGACCCCACCCCTTAGGCAGAGGGCAGCTCTGCTCCCCAGACACTCCTTCAGGGTCCAGCCCAGGAGAGTGGGGCTTGGGGTTGCAGGGAGGGCTATTCTGAAATGGGGCAGCGGGGGAGCTTGGGTCTGGACTTGACTCAGAGGAGTAAATATGTGTTCGTGCTCTCCATTATCTCCATTGTCCCCTCTTTGCAGCTGGAAGACGTAGAGTGGGAGGACTGGGACTGAGGGGAGCCAGAGCAAGCAGCTCCCCCACCCACAGCACTCCCCACTTCCCTCACCCGCCTCAGCCCGGCCCCGGAAGACACTGACTAAGAACGTCCCCCCAGTGGCCTGTCAACCAGAGATCTTGGCAGATTCTGGGTTGTTCCTTGTTGGCGCTTCGGGCCCCTGCTCACGTCTGGGAAGGGGCTCACTAAGTCCAAACCAGGAACTCTGACTTGTGCCAACCGTAGGATGACCTGAGGGGGAGGAAACTTCCCCCACCCACCCCACCCCCCACTGGAAGAGCCTACATTTCTCTGCTGAATACCCACTGTTCCTGGGGACTCCTGCTGAGGAGTCCCAAGGGATAGCCCTCGCCCATGTGCCTGTGTAGACAGAGGCTAAACCACCGGTCTCATGGAGGATGCCGAGACAACATACCTGAAGCCGGCAAGGCTGTCACCCATGAGCCGGCAAGGAAGGCCGTGCCACCTGCCCTTGGCTTGACAGGGATGGCAGACACACTTTGGTTCGTATCCCAGCGGGTAAGAGGCATTCATTTTTGGGAAAGTTGCCTCCCTTAGGAATCTGTCCCTCCCAGGCATTTTCCATTCCAGGAAGGGCTCCTTGTGGTTCAGAATCTAGAGACCAAACTCCCTCCTTTCCCCTAGTCCAGGCTGGTATGTCCCCAGCACCTTTCCCAAGCCGTCTTCATGTCGGATGCACCCGAGTCCTTAGCCCAGCTGTGCCACCTGCAAGAGTCTGCTCTTGCCCTTCTTCCCCTCCCCAAGAAGGGAGGGGGCCACTTCAGGCCCTTGCGTGTGTTGCCTGGCGGGGTACCTTGTCCAGCCAGCCACCCACTTTGACTCCCCCGTAGCTTAGGACACAAGCCAGCTACCAGCGGTACAGAGCAGTGATCAAAGCCGAGTACTTACAACTCTGGTAAGCCCAACTTCTCCGCCTAAACCCTTCTGCCTCTTTGGAGGGATACGCTGGGGGTGAGCTGCTTGAGATTCTCGACAGGCTTCTGCAAAAGCTCTTCCTCCTGAAGGCAGATCCAGTCTCGGTGGCACTCACCCTCCACGCTGGTAAAGCTGCACCTCTCTTGGGGGAACGAGGGGCTGCAGGAATCCCTGGAGACCCTGGTGCTTCACGATGCTGCTCTGGTGATTCTTGTACATAATCTGGTGTGTTCACCAATGATTTAAAGGGATCGTGGTCAGGGACGCCGAGAGTGGTGGTCACTTCCACTTCAAACCTTCAATGAGGGGGTGGGATGGAGAGAATGCTGAATCTTTTTTTTTTTTTCTTTTTCATGGGATGGGGTTTTTCTCTTTGTAATTATTTCTTTAGTTTAATTAACCTTTTGGTTGGTTGTTTGTGCAATATTATATATTTTAAATTATAATGTATCTCCCCAGAGTATTTTGTAGCCGGGATAAGAAAAAAGGAAAAAAAAAAAAAAAAGACTCTAACAGCTGTTAGTTTTGTAATTAAAAAAGAAAGAAAAAAGAACTTTGTCCTGAACCTTTTCCAGACTTGCCGTTAACAGCTATTAAAAAGATTCAACAGAAGCTGGAAGGTGTCTGGGGCTCTGTTCTTGTCCCCTACAGCAGCTGCCCCAGAGCCAGGGCAAGACACGGTGTGCAGGATGCCCTCCTGCTTGGAGCCTGGGGCAGGGGTCAGGATGGGAGGTAGTAGCCTGCGTTTCAAGGAAGTCCCTTGTCTTCATCCCAGACTCACCTTGGCCTTTGGGGTGAGGAAGGGACAGGGCCCCCAGAAGGCCTCTCACCAAGACAAGGAGTCAAGAGGCCGTTTCTGCATTCCCAGCGCTTCTGCTTTTATTTGGAAAGGAAGATGCAACAACAGTGGTTCCAACTGTTCTTGGTTATTTTTCTCTCCTCCCCCTGTATGTGTATGATTCTGGGGTCTATTTTTAAGTAACTTTAGTTAAACACCTGTATGAAAATCACTTGTCAGCCATAATAAAAGGGAAGTCTGAATGAGGCCCTCTGGTTCCATGAAGATCTTTAAAGGGAAAGAGAAGTAAGGCTGGGGAGGGTGTAGGTAAGTTTAGGATAAGTAGACTTAAAGTGTAAAATATAGATATCACCATCTTAGAAGCGGGTTTTTGGGTTTGCTTTCTCCCCCTACTTTATTGGGGAGGACTTGCCATTGCTTTTATGAAGTGCTTGCTAGCCATGGATGCCAACTAACTTCTTCAATTGAAGGCCGGAGAGTCATGTCTGGTTCCAAGAGCCGCTTGAGCAAGTCCTGGCATTCGGCCGAGATGCCCAGATGAGTGGGGAAGGACACCCCCTTCTGCTGCTGCCACAGCATCTTGGGGATGTCTGTGTCGTCAAAAGGCAGGCTGGCACAGAGCATGACGTGCAGGACCACGCCCATGCTCCAGATGTCGCCCTTCGTGCTGTCGTGCGGGATACCCTGCAGCACTTCGGGGGCGGCATAGGCGGTGCTGCCGCAGAAGGTCTGGCTCAGCTCCCGGCGCGACTTGGGCAACACCTTCGCAAAGCCAAAGTCTGTCAGCTTCAGGCTGAAGCCCTGCAACAAGGCGTTCTCACACTTGAGGTCCCGGTGAGCCACGCCACAGCCGTGGCAATAGCGGATGGCCTCGACCATCTGACGGAAGAGGGCCTTGGCCCGGCTCTCGGGCAGTGGCCCCCCATTCAGCACACAGTCAAAGACATCCCCTCCTTCAGCCAGCTCCATCACCAGGTAGATTTTCCCGTCAGCAGACTCCAGCATCTCATACACTTGGATGATGTTCTTGTGGTCCAGGGTACGGACGATCTGGAGCTCCCGAGGCAGGAATCTCTGGATAAACTCTAAGGAAACAAGAGATGGAGAATCAAGTCCAGAAGAGCCTAACTCCTCCCTCTGTCTCTTGTCTTCCAACTTCTGTCTGCCCACCATGTCTGGGTCGTGGGCCTTGGTTCCCTTTAACAGCCTTCAGTGTCAAGCCGCCTGGACACTGCAGAGCGTTCACTTCTGTCTTTGTAGTTAATATATTATTCAAAGGAACTAGTCTGTCAGCCTCAGGGACTGTTGTGAGCTGCCTGTGAGACCACGGATAGCAAAGTGCTGTGGGAACTTTTAGACAAATCTATTGAACTCAGTTATGAGGTCTGATCTGCCCACAGCGTAGTAAGCTAGCCCCTCTCACCTGTGCCCCCTGAGCCACAGTTCTTTCCATGAGCCCTGTCTTCCCCATCTCTCTCCCTTGCACCAGCTCCTGCCCTCTACTAGCCCTGGCCATGGCCTGGCCAATCAGTTGACCTCCTAGAATAGGAACGGCCGAGTAGGCTCTGACTCTGCTTCTGAGGGTCCTTCACCGCCTGCCACATTCATTTTGGACTTTGAGAAGGTGTGATTTTCCTGGACTTCCTCTGTTCCCCACTGACTGACCCCAGAGCACAGCCTCTCTTGCTTTGTTTAGTTGAAGACTAAAGGGGAGGAGGGAATTGATCCTTCTGACTGGAGGAAGCACCCACCCACCTCAGCCAGCCCTCCCTTCCTCCAAAGGGGCCCCAGCTCACCTTCTGGCCCTCCCATCTTGTCTATAATTTTAATTGCCACTTTTCTTTGGTGTTTTTTGGAAACTGCTTCTTTGACTTTTGAGTAGGTCCCTTCCCCAATGGTCTTGCCCAGCTGGTACCCATTGGAGAGCAGAAAGTCCTCCATGCTGTCTGGCACCTCCTTCCTTCCTATCACCCTCTCAGCTCATGCTGCCTCTGGGAGGCAGCGCTACTCCACCATCGCCCTCGGCCCGCTTCTTTTCCCCCCAAGGACTTCATCCGCAGCCGCCCCCAGCGCTACAACATTCTCCGTCTGGACACAGGAGCCGCGGGTGGTGGGGAGGGAGAGGGTCAGACATTTTAAAACTCTGGCCCAATTGTGATGTAAATGCTGTGTGACCCTGGACCAAAATGGGCAATGCCCCTATCTGCCCTCACCACCGCCACTACCACCGCAAAACCCAGCACGGGTTAAGTCACCTCCGTGCCCCGCCCCCGCGCCAGGCAGTGGGTCGTAGCCCCGCCTGTAGGGGTTGCTGCGATGTCTGCGCTCGGCCCGGGATGCCAGGCTCTGTTCCGTGGACGCCCCCATCGGGCAGCAAGGGGTCTGCGCGACCCATGGCCAGAGCCCTCCAGCTCCCGGCTCGTCGCCGCGCCAAGTGCCCGGGCGGCGCGGGGTTCCCCGGCCTGAGGAACGGGTTCTGTGAGGTCAGCGCGCCGCGGGCCAGGTCACAATGCAGCCCTTCCCCTCGACGCCTGGGCCGGGACGCGCCGGAGACACCTGCCCGGCTCCGCCTGGACCGGAGCGTCCTCCCGCGGCCAGGGCTCGGGCAGCTGCTTCCAGCCTGGGACCGGCCTCGGCCTCCGGCAGGTGAGCAAGGGCCCGGGGGGCGGGCGCGGGGAGGGGGCTCCCGGCGGCCCGGGAGCGGCCTGACCGCCACTCCCCGCGCAGAGCGCCCCGGGGCCTGGACATGAGTGCCCAGGAGCCCCCGCAGGGTCGGAGATTCCCCATTGAGGCCGGAGACTCCCCTGGCCTTGCCGCCGCCCCCGAGTCCCAGGACAGCCCGGAGCCGGTAGCTACGGAGCACAACCCGGTCAGGTGAGGCCAGCGCCCCTGCCCGCGGCCCCACCCCTGCCGGCTCTCCGTCCCCAGACCAACCCGCACCCGCGGCCGAACCTCTGGGACTGATGCGCCCCCTACAGGATGGGGCCGGCCGCCGCCTCAGCGCCCCATGTCGCGCCCCGCTTTCCGCAGGCCGCTTCGACGCTGCCCCGGCTGCCACTGCCTGACGCTGCTGCACGTGCCCATCGACGTCTACCTGGCCATGGGCGGGAGCCCCCGGGCCCGCGCCACCTGAGCGCGCCTGCGCACGGCGGCTCCGCGGGAGCCGGGCGGGGACGGGGCCCGCCGCGGGCCACCACGCTGAGGTCGCGCGCGCGCCGAGCACGAGACAATGATGCACATTTTAAAATAAAAGAATGATGCACATTTTAATAAATCACAGCATAAACTGTTCTTTCCACTCCGGCTGGCCGTGTCTGTCTTATCCCGTCGGCTCGGGCCCGCCGGCTGCTCCGCCCCATCCAATATCACCTTTCTCTCTGCTGCTACCTCCCTTGGGCCCAGCCCTGGGGACCCGCCCTTCCCTCCGGGTCGGCTTGCTTCTGGCTGGGCACCAAACCCTCCCCTCTTTTTTTTTTTACTGGTTACGACCCCCTCCAGGGCCGTGCTTCTGCTTGGGCGCTGCCCTCATCCTTCTCCCCGACACTCCCCTTTGTCTCTCCAGGAAAATCAACATTACTGTGCGGGACTCTGGGGGCCCAGAAAAGCTTGAGACTGGAGGAGATGGACAGACAACTCAGAATAAAGAGAATGGCCACCTACCCCGGGCCCATTTAATTCTCCAAAGATGGGGTTTGGTTTTGCTGCCTTCTGTTTTGTGACCCTGGGCCTCTCTGGCTTTGTTGGAGGGATTAGGGGCTGCCCCCACCATCTCCACCCCTGGTTTCTCCTAAGGACTGGTGGGGTCAGAGAAAGACTGGGGAAGAAGTCGATTGAAAAACTGATTTCTTATTCCTATTTTACAGGTGAGGGAACTGAGCCCTAAGCCAGTTGGCCCCTTGGCCAGGGCCCCCCAGGTGATGCTAGTGCACTCCCCAGTGGCCTCAGACTTCAGGCAGCAAAATGCATCCCTAGGAGGGGCCCATGACAGGAGGGCTGCCTGGAAGCTGAATGAGTATTTCCCACTTTCTAATTTTGCTTTAATGAACCTGTATTATTTTAATATCAGAAAAAAAAATGTAACCCAAAGGTCAAGCTGTCTCCTGTCCCCTTAGATTTAAGGACACTTTACTCAACATGGGGTTTCCCAGGTGGTACTAGTGGTAAAGAACCCGCCTGCCAATGCAGGAGACGCAGGTTGGATCCCTGGGTCAGGAAGATCCCCTGGAGGAGGGCATGGCAACCTACTCCAGTATCCTTGCCTGGAGAATCCATGGACAGAGGAGCCTGGCAGGCTACAGTCCATAGGGTCGCAAAGAGTTGGACATGACTGAAGCAACTGAGCACGCACGCATGCACATACATCCCTGATTATCTCCTCTGGGCAGAGAACATGGCTACCTCAGCTTCGAAGTCCTGGGAAGTCAGCATTCCCTGGCAGTTCAGTGGTTAGGGCTCTGCACGTCCACTGCAAGGGGCACAAGTTCAATGCCTGAGTGGGGAGTGAAGATCCCACACACCACACAGCACAGCCCCCCACCACCTAAAAATACATCCCAGGAGGGGAGAGCCGCTTCCCCCAGCACGACCTATCTATTCCTGGGAAGGGCAGTGATTGGCCTGTGTTTGGCCCAAATCACAAGCATGTTCTTTGGGCCAGTTACCACTGTCAGGGAGATGGAAGACTACAACTGGCCACAGGTAAACCTACCCTTGAGGTGCAAGCACAGTCAAGTGATTGACAGCATCACTAGACTAGAAAATAACGGGTAATCATGGAGAAAAAACATTTCAGGAGCAGAGACTGCTTACGCAATGATCAAGTACCCCTGGGAGGAAAAGAAGCCTGAAAAAAAATGGATAGAGAGTTTGACAGGGGCCAGGGAACAATACAGCTCCATGGCAATGAGGAGCCTTCGAAAGTGTGACCAGGAGTCAGGCCACTGGGTTCTCTTTCAGGTTTTGTCCCTGTCTCAGTCAATACAGGTCTACTAGCCAGGCCCGTGCAGGAAGACGTCAGCCATGAAACTGACAAACATGAGCCTTAACTCTCATGAAACTCACATGGCCTGGCAATGACCTGATGGGGGGCAGGTCCCTTCCTTCTGGGCCCATTTCTTCACTAGCTTAAAAAAAAGAAAAGCACCAGCTGATCTCTATGGACCTTCCCAGCCCACAGATGCAGAATTCTTCCCATTCTTCCTTTCTCCCTTATCTCCCTCATTTCCTTTCTCTAGGCTTCTGGAACCCTCCTTTCCTTCAAAAAAAAAAAAAAAAGATTTACTGCCTGGGAGTTTCCTGGTGGCTTAGTGGTTAGGATAATGGAATTTCATTCCCATGGCCCAGGTTCAATCCCTGGTCAAGGGACTGAGATCTCACAAGCTGTGAGACGTGGCCAAAAAAGAAAAGGGAAAATCAAAAACTTACTGCCACTTTCATATGTTTGGTTAGTGAGAGATAAAAAAATACGGACAAACACCATGCCAATGGGCCAGACTCTGGAGCTAGATAGCTCTAGAATGGCCAGGGGCAAGAGGAAAGGGCATTCCAAGTGGAAGGAATGCAGTGGGCAAAGGCCTGGAGGCAGGGAAGTTTAAGGAATTCAGTTCAGTCAACTTTCACCAGCACCTACCTGGGCCACACCAGGTGGTGACAGTCCCTTCCCCTTGGAGAGCTCAGAATTCAAGGGACCAGGGATGAGCTAACAGAAGAGAAGCTGCATCAGGGAGACCTTGTGTTTGAACTTGTTCTACAGGTGACAGGGAGAGTGACAGGCTCCAACCTGGGTCACTTGACTCTATTTTTCTTTTCCTTTTCCATCATGTTCTCTGTTGCTTCTTCCTTTTTCCCCCAGGAAAAGCCACTGGCCTAAACTCTAGTCCTAGATTTGAGTCCTGATTGTCATTTACTAGCTGTGCAAACTTGGGCTAATTACTTAGCCTCTCTGAGTCTCTATTTCCAAATCTGTAAAACGGGCTAATAGCATCTGGTGGAAGGTTTCAGTAGTCATGCACCAGGCAGGAATCTCAGGCACAGCTAACACTGAGCAAAAGAGGATACTGCCTTTGGCTTCAAGGGGCAGCAGAGAGCCAGCTAGCCATGTCCCCAAGGGCTGGATATCTGGAATCTCTCTTGCTTCCCTTTGTCAAGTTCCTATCAGTCCTGCTCAGAAGCTAAGGAACTTGGGAGCAGGGGGCATTTTCAGGGGAATCCCCAGGTAGGAAAAGCAGAACTGCCTTCCTCACCCTAGAGGAGAAAGCTGTCCCCAGACCCCAAAGCTACCCAGGTGGCGCTAATGGTAAAGAACCTATCTGCCAACGCAGGAGACGTAAGAGACGTGAGTTCGATCCCTGGGTCTGGAAGATCTCCTGGAAAAAGGAATGGCAACACACTTCAGTATTCTTGCCTGGAGAATCACAATGGACAGAGGATCCTGGTGGGCTACAATCCATGGGGTTGCAAAGAGTTAGACACGACTGAAGTGACTTAGCATGCATGCAGACCCCAAAGCAGGACCCCCACATCCCAGCCTCATTTTCTGCCTGAGGAATGGGGAGAGGCCCAGTTAAAGAAGGATACTCAAATCCCTGCCTTCCCGACTTCTCTCTCAAGCACCTTATTAGCCAGCCCCTCCCTAAGGGACCCTCTTTTAGAAGGAGGGGGCGAAGTACAGAAGGACCCCCCCCTCAGGTTACCATGGAGATGGCAGGGAAAGGGTTGCTGTATCGCCATGGCAACAATTGACGTCAGCACTACCCTTTCTCATTGCTTGATATGAGGGGGGGCAGCCACCCCAACCACAAGCAAATCCCCCACAAAGCCTCCTCCCTTTACTGAGCCAATCAACCAAGGGGTCGACAGGCTTAAAATAGCACAGGAGTTAAAAGCATAGACTCTGATGTCAGTCAAACCTTGGTTCAAATCCTCTTTTTGCATGGTTTTAGCTGTTTGAATTTGAGCAAGTCCCTTAACCCTGGAAGACTAATATGTACAATGCGGATAGAAAGCTACATGCCTCCAAGGGTTAATGTGAGGACTGCAGGGGATCATGCAGGTGACGGGCATTAGGCCAGTTTATGGGACGTGCACACTGATGTTAGTGACTCTCTAGAGTCCTGGGGAACTGTCAGGGCATTGTGGCTTTTCAGATATAGACTCACAGCCCCTAAAAGGCTTCCAGGATTCCTAAGGACTGGCCCTGAGTTTGAGCATCTCAGAACTGGCGGTGGGGAGTGGAGGGCACGTATTTCCTTGGCGGGATAGTGGATAAGAATCCACCTGCCAGTGCAGAGGACACAGGTTCAATCCCTGGTCGGGGACGATCCCACATGCCACGGAGCAACTAAGCCTGAACACAACTACGGAAGCCCACACACCCTAAAGCCTGTGCTCCACAAGACAAGCCACCACAATGAGAAGCCCGCGTACCGCAACTAGAGAAAACCCACATGCAGCCACAAAGACCCAGAGCAGCCAAAAATAAACATTAATTGATTAATTAAAGAAGGAATGGGGGAGGTGAGTCCAGAGACAGTGGAATTTCCGGACTCTGAGGAAACCCCAGATGCCACTTTCCTTGAAACCTCATCACATCCGAACCCTGACCCAACTTCCTTTTCCTCCTCCCCTCTGCCTCCTCCTCCTAGGCCTTCTTAGCAGCCATCTACCTCTTGAGACTCCATCTGCTCCTCTAGGAAAAAGCATGGATGAGGGCCACTGGGAGACATCAGGTAATCTGACACCAGGTAGATCAGTGGGTTGGACCCCACAGGGGTCCACGGGCCTCTCCCCACCCTCCCTTGGGGTGAAGACACTGGAATCATTCTCACTCCCTCTCTTTTCCCCAGGCCCCAGTCCAGTCGCCCACAGTTGATTCTCTAATTCTACTGTATTGCCGTGAATCAGACTCCAATTGCTGTTCATCTGGATTACTCCAGCGGCCCCCCAACCTGTTTTTTCTTTTTTTTTTTTTTTAATACTTTTTATTGATTTATTTGACTGAGTTGGGTCTTCATTGTGGCCCCTGGAATCCTCACTGTGTCGTGTGAGATCTTTCATTGTGGCACGTGGGCTCACTATTTGTGGCACAGACTCTAGTTGTGGCACTTGGGCTCACTACTTGTGGCACAGAGGCTCAGTTGCTCTGCAGCCTGTGGGATCTTGGTTCCCTGACCAGGGATCAAACCCACAGCCTCTGCAAGGAAGTCTCCTCCTAACTGGTCTTATGGTCTTGTACTTCCTTCCCTGCTTGATTCCTCCAGCCCCGAATTATTCTATAAAGACCAGAACCCAGCCATGTAATTCTATTTAAATCTCATCAATGGCTCCTTTACATCACTTGCCCAACCACGAGGACACCCCTGAGTTCACAAAACCTTCTTTCCACCTTTCAGCACGCTGTTCCTTCTGCCTGGAATAGCCTCCTCCCACCCCCCTTACTCCTCAGATCTCCACCAATTGTCAGTCCTCAAAGAAGGCTCCTCTGACCACCTGTCCGTTCCCTCCCAGAGCAGCCGCTTGTCCCACTGTGTACTCACTTCTTCCCCGATCCCTGTTGAATGCCTATTTACCCATACACTACAGACTCACCGAGGGCGGAGGCTGTGTCGTATTCATCCTGACATCCTGGGGCCGAGAATGGAAGGGCTCAGGAGTTGGTAGAATGTCTGTCAATTAGACTGGCTACTGAACAACGGCTTGGTGGCTCCACAGAGGGGAGGCCGAGCGTGGTGAGGTGAAGGAATAGCAGAGGCAGTTGGGCGATCTGGAATGGCCTCCCTAAAGGAACTGACCCTGAAATGAAAATGAGAAGCGGTTACCCACACAAGGACAAGGCGGTGGGAAATATCCCCAACCCCGAGACTGGTCTGTGCCACGAGGAACATGGCGCTGATGACACTGTCAAGAGGGACACGTTCAAGTCTTGGAAAGACAGCCCTGGCTGCTCTGTAAGAACAGACCATGGAAGAGATGGCAAGTAGCAGCAGAGAGATCATTCAGGAAGCTGCTGCAGCCTCCCAGGTGAAAGGCGATGGAGCCTTGGACCAGGTGTGTGCAGAGGAGATGGAGAAAAGCAACTGCATTTTAGACATCCTGGAGAGGACAGGATTTTGTAACTGCTTGACTATGAAAATGGAGAGGCAGGGAAGAGTCTAGAACCAAGCCCAGATTTCCAGCTCAGGCAACGGAGGAAACAGCCAAGCTGGGGAACACGGGAGGGACATGTACGGGGCATGTCGGCTGTGCAGCGGGACATCCAGAAGAAGGGGGCCAGGAGACAGGTCTTGGGCAGGGAAGAGGGGTCTGGGCTGAGAGAGAGAAGTGAGTCTCTGACAAAGGTGGGCATTAAAGGCACAGGAACTGACAAGATCCCCGGGACATACTACAAGGCCCAAGAACACCCATGGTTAGGCAGTGAGCAACAGATGAGAAATTTGCCACGTGGCGGCAACCTGTAAGATAGTAAATAAGTCAAGACTGCAGTGTTCAGAAAAACAAAGGCCCAAAAATATTTCAAATAGGAAAGAGTGTTTGTGTCAAAGTCGGTCACTGCTAAAGGGTCAAGTCAGATAATGACTCATGAGCATCCCTGGGATTTAGCAACAAGGAGGTCAGTGGTGACCTTGAGAATGGTGAGGGAGGGACCCAGATTGCAGGGGTAGGGTGAGGAAGTAGAAACATGTGCCCACAACTCTTTCAGGAATCTTGGCTGTGAAGGGAAGCTGGAGAAGGACCCAGGGTCGAAGGAAGGATTTCTTCTTTTTCAAAGATAGGAAAGACTAGAGCCTGTTTGTTTGCTGCTGGGAAAGAGCCATCAGGGAGTCAGAGGTTGGAGACAGGGAAAGGAGGAAGGGATGAGAGAAGGGAAATTCCCCAAGGAGAGAAAATAGAAGGTGAAATCCCCAAATATAGCCACACTATGGTGGGGGGGGGGGCAAGCCTGTACAGGACTCCGGGGACTCCGAATAACTGCCCACTCTTCCCAGCAGCCAGTGTGAGTCACTGGGGAAAACAGCCCAAACTGGCAGTGTAGGAAAGGGCACAGGGCCAACATGTTCCCCAGGGGGTGGGGGAGCAGGGCCCAGCCTGGGCTATGAGCCCTGAACCCCATGCCTTGAGCAGGACAAGGGCACAGGGAAGTTGTCTCACCCTTTGTAGGGGCAGGCAGAGTAAACTGGCTTTTCGCTGTCCCTCTCTGAATCAGTTTCCCTTTCTGCAAAAAAAACTTAGGTTAGGGTTTTTTACTTTTTGGGGGGGCAGGAGGGTGGGACAGGTGACAGGGACCCTTTCTAGATTTCTAGATTCCTTCCAGAAATATATGTGTATTTGAACTTGGCAGACAGTTTAGTGAAGACCCACAGACTCATCCCTGGCTTCCAGATAAGAATTCTGAACTAGAGTTGGCTGAGGAGTTTTCTGCCTCTGATTTAAGAGTTTCCTGGAGCAAGGGAAAGGCTCCTGTAAGGGCCAGGGGGTCAGAGGTGGGGAGCTCTGAAGCCTGCAAACAGTGAGGCCTTTCGAGGTGTGGCGTCTTCCTGAGCACACCATCAGGGATGTGTAAGCAGAAGATGGAGGCCCCTGGTTGAAATAAAAGGAAGGGTTAATCCAAACAGCAGCTGACCTTTCCTGGGCCCCTCTTGCTGCCTCTGTCCTTGTCTTTCTGTCCCTGATCCTGCAGGACTAGCGTCTCAGGGAATCCCCCAGCAGTGGTGACCAACCTCCTCCCCCTGAAGCGGCTGGTGAAGAAAGACCACCGACTAGACCCCGCCAGAGGGCCTGGTGCTGCCCCAGTCTGCTCTGGCAGCTGAGGCCTCCTGCTAAAAACAGCGGGGCCTGAGGGGAATATGGGCTTTCAGGCCTCCCCCTTCACGACCCAGCAGGTATTAAAAGAGGCCGAAGAGGACCAGGCGGCCTGGACGGTGGTGAATTTGCTTGTGTCCTGGTGAAGGGGTCCAGAGGAGGGTGCCGGCGAGATAAAGGCCCAGGTCTGGCAGCTAGGGAGGAGGAGGAGCACAGGTCCTTGGGAAGACCCCGAGAGGGGCCTCCAATCTCCCTCTTCCCCAGCATGGGCCAGGAGTGATCCCGACCCTCGCCCCGCCTCCTCCCAGCGCGTCGCGCCTCCTGGGGTGACCGCTGCCCTGTCTCCCCTACGGGCGCCCCCAGGCCACGCCCCGGCACTGCCTGGACTAGGAGTTATGTTTCTAGGGCTGCCGGAGCCCGGTCTTGCCGGCGCCCGCCGCCCGCCGAAGCCTGGGCGACTACTGGATGAGCCCGCAGCGCAGCCGCCCCCCGGGCTCCGCTTGGCACTGGCCCGCGCACAACCTGCTATCGCTACCGGGGGCCACTGGGGTGGCGGACGTGCCCCAGGTGCACCGGCCCAGCTGCTACGGCGCGCGCCCGCGCCTCCTGTGAACGCGCGGGGCGGGCGGGGCGGGGCGGAGGCAGAGGCCCCCGGGAGGGCGGGGCGGAGGTCCCGAGAGGGGAGGGGCGGAGCCTACGGCGGGGGCGGGGTCTGTGGAAGGGACGGATCCCCAGACCCGAGGGTCGGTCAGGGGTTGGACAGGCTGGCTTGACTGCCTGGGAGGGAGAGGAGGGAGCGGAACTGGGTGGTTAAGGGTGGGGCCTGAAGCGACTGTCCACGGAAGGCAGTGGGCGTAATCTCAGAGCGAGTGGGATTTGCCCCCGTCCTGGCGGCCCAGTTTTCCCTCCCTAGGTGGAAGCACCGGTGGCAGAATATTAACTACCAATACCTGGGCAGGAGGAAGGGAGATCTACTCCCCGGCACGCCCGAGAGCCGGTGAAGGGCGGGCCCCGCAGGGGGCGCGACCTCGGAGGGGCGGGCCTAGAGGCGGGGCCTGGCGAAGCTAGGGGTGGGGCTACGAGGTCAGACCGCCTTGCCCTCCGGGCGCGAGGCCAGTCCGCCTTGCCTTCTAGATTCGAGGACCCAGAGGGAATGAGCCGCAGTGAGAAAGGCTCCGTGGGCTGGGCGTGGGTTTCTGCGGGGTTATTCATCCCTGCCCTTTTCAAACCACCACATTTTTTTAGGAGACTGACAGATTCGTCTCTATTAGAAGTTCTGTTCATCAAAAGACAACTAAAGGTGTAGAATAGAATTTCAAAGAGGGCTCTTCAAACACAATGCCAACTTGAACCCAGCGCAGGGAGTGTGGAAACCAGAATAGATCATGCCCTTGGCCACCAACTGGGTCAGTTTCAGGACAAGAGTGACCCCAGCCCCAGGCTTGGTGACCAAGCTGAATGACCTAAGTGAATTGGTCTGCTTGAAGGACACTCTCCCGTGTGTGTCTGTTTGTGCTTCACATTTGAGGGCATCTCTGAATGTTGCAGTTCTCCTGGGTTCCCTTACCCTACTGCTCTCCACCCGGGGGCCCTTTCCCAATAAAATCTCTTGCTTTGTCAGCTCATGTGTCTCCTCCGTCAATTCATTTCCGAGTGTTAGACAAGAGCCCAGCTTTGGGCCCTGGAAGGGGTCCGCCTTCCTGCAACAAATGGCGACTCTGGCGGGAATCTTCTTCGCTAAGACCGACGTCCTGACCACTCGGGGTACTCAGGGGCCAGCTTGCCTGCCAATGGACCAGACCCAGCGGCCACAACTGGGACCTTTTTGTCCCTGCTCTCCTCCTGATGTGGACAACTGGCCAGAGTGCCCCGACCGGTAAGGAGCAAGAGACTTTATTGACCTCTCTCCCCTTCCCTCTCTCTTTCCTCTCCTTAACCCTTCCTATTCTTCCCCATTTTTCTAGTCCCCCGGTCCTGGACGCAGGAATCTGGTCGAAGGGCCCTCAGCCTGAGCTGAGGATTGGAGACTGATCACCTCCTCTTGGCAGAGAACTCGAATTCTGGTTCTGGTATTTCTGGTAGGGCCGAGTTCCAGTCCTTCCTTCTCTGGAGGACCAGGGAAAAGTCCCATAACGCCTGGGTATCTGTAGGTGGCAGGAGACGTCTATAAGGCCACCCCTTTCGCCCCCCTCTCCTGCCTCCTCCCCCTTCTTCTTTCAACCTGGCTTCTTTTCCTCCCTTGAAATCTTTGACTTGGGTCTGAAGTTCTGTCTCTATAGGAGGTTTTCTGAGAGACTGTATTCTTGTATTTAAGGGCCTCCCTGGTGGCTCAGAGGTTAAAGCATCTGCCTGCAATGTGGGAGACCTGGGTTCGATCCCTGGGTCAGGAAGATCCCCTGGAGAAGGAAATGGCAACCCACTCCAGTATTCTTGCCTGGAGAATCCCATGGATGGAGGAGCTTGGTGGGCTACAGTCCACGGGTCGCAAAGAGTCGGACACGACTGAGCAACTTCACTTTCACTTTCTGAATGTTGCATCACTTCTGAACATGGTTCTGTTTCTCTGTGTCTGTCTGTCCCTGGTGTCTGTGTCCATTCATTTATTCAGCAAGTATTTATCAGGGCCTATTTTAGAGGGTTGTGTCAGATTTATATTCTGAATCACTGAGTTCAAATTGGTGAAAAGAATAGTTGAGGCTCCCTCATGGAGCTTACATTCTGATGGGGAAACAACAATAAAGAGAAGTCAGAGATAAACAGTGTGCTGTGTTTGAGAAGGATGAAGTGGGCCAAGTGCTATGTTGTATGGAGAGGGCACAGCCTGTGTCTTGTTCACAGATCTAGAACAATGCCTAACTCATAACAGGGGCTCACTAAAGGGTGCATGAATGGATGGGTTGGCCAGGAGGTCCTATCTGGGGAGGTAACTGTAGATCAAGGCTTGAAGGGTGAGAGAGCAGCCACTCCAGACTCTGGGAAGAATGTTCTGGCTTGAGGGAACAGCCTGCATGTTTGTCTCTTGGGTGGCCCTTTGCCTTTAGCTATCTATCTTGTAATACCCCTTTGGCTATGTCTCTGTTCCTTTCTGTTGTCTCTCTGATGTTGGGAGCCCGGGGTGGTGGGTGGGGGTAGGGGGATGGGGATGAGATGGGTTTCATCAGGGCCCTCCAAGGTCTCTGGAAGTGAGGTCACTGCTGAGTTGATTCACTCCACTGGCCCACTCTGGCCTAACCTGCCTGGTCTGGACATTCCCCTGGAAGCAACCCCTCCCCTCGGCAGCCTCAGTCCCACGATCTCTGGCTCCTTCCCAGGATAGCATCCTGCAGTCCGGAAGGAAGTCCTTCGTCCTGTGTAACCACAGTCCCTGCTGGGGCAACCACAGCCCTTTCCTCTCATTCTGCCCCACGGACAGAGGGGAGGAGATGGGCTGGCCCTGTGGCAGCAGATCCTGCCTGGACAGAGAGCCCGGTAAAGACCTGACAGAGGGAAGGTGGCAACCCCTCTGCAGCCACAGGGAGGGGAACCTCGGAGGGGCAAAGACGATCATGCATCCTAGGAGCCTCTACCACATCCATTATTTCTTTTAATCCTTCAAAATTCCATTTTATAGATGGAAATTCAGGCAGGTCCAGAGAGGAAAATGGGGCAGAACTGGGACCACAACCCAGGTCTCTTGATGAAATAGTTATAATCATAACACTTAATATTTATTCAACATTTACTTTAGGCCAGTTATTATGCTAAAACTTTTCATGCTTCATCACGACCTTTGAGGTAGGTACCATTGATGTTCCCATTATCCTCATATAAGGAGACTGAGGCTCAGAGCCATTAAGTGGTTTGTCCAAGGACACCCACACATTCGCAGTAGAGCTGCACAGGAGCCAGGACAGTCTGGTGAGCTCAGCCGCACACCCTGGGCCCCAGGTCCCAGAGGAGCGTCACTGATGTCTGTTTTCCAGGAATCTAGGGAGACAGCCTCAGGTTCATCACATGATGGTCCCGAAGCTGACTTGT
This sequence comes from Cephalophus harveyi, assembly GCA_006410635.1. NCBI lineage: Eukaryota > Metazoa > Chordata > Mammalia > Artiodactyla > Bovidae > Cephalophus > Cephalophus harveyi. Next base: position 480,319 of record SJYT01060756.1, read on the forward strand.
GCCAAGCCAGGATGAGCAGGAAGATGGCCCAGGAGCACTGCACAGTCCTCTGTCCCCTTTCTGTGGGTGAAGATTGTCCCTTAGTCCTCTCCTGGATCTCTGTGTTCCCACCCTTCACTGACCAAATAAAGCAGCTTTCTGCACTCTCTGGCTCTCCCTACTTTTGGGGGTAATGATCTGTGTCCTCTCCAGCCACACACACTGAGTTAGATCGAACCCACAGAGCTGGGAGGACCTTTGCAGCCACCTTTGAATGTCCCGCTGCACCCATGACCCCCCAGGGGGTATGCTGGGTGAACCCAACGTGTTGCAGCTCCCCAGACTCTCACAGGTCATACAAAAAGGCAGAGGCATACGCTAGCTCAGTAAGGTGCCACAGGAGAGTGACGTTAGCTTGTTTGGGGCATAGTGACTCCTCTGTGAGGTCAGGAAACCCCCACCACCCCCTTTTTTTAACCGTACTACATGGCATGTGGGATCTTAATTCCCTGACTAGAGATCAGGGGTCAAACCCATGCCCCGTTCAGTGGAAGCTCGGAGTCTTAACCACTGGACTTCCAGGGAAAACCCCCAGGAAAGCCTTCTGGAGGAGTTCCTTGAGTTGAGTCTCCACAGATGGGCAGGCCCTGGGTGCAGCTACACAGGAAGAAGCAATCCAAGCAGAACTGGCAGCACGGAGAAAGGTTTGGTGATTTGCAGGCTGCAGTGGTGTTGCTGAAGCTGTCATCCCGCTGAGGGAACCATGAGACTGGCAGCCAGGGCTCTCTGCCTAAGGTGGAGCCAGCAGGGCCTGGAGCTTCTAGGACCTTGAAAACCAGGACGAGGGGTTAGACATGCTCTGGGAGGAAGTAGAGAGCCATGGAAAGGTTTAAAGCAAGGGAGGAACACGATCCCCTCGTGGCATCTCTAGGCCTACAGCCCTCCCAGAGTCTCAGAGTCCACTCTGGTGGGCAATGAGTGGTCTCCGGCCCTCAGGTAGGTCCAAGGCCCTAGGCACCTGTCCCTGTCCACTGCGGACTCTCTTGCAGGGTCTACCTGGGACTGAGGCTGGGATTGGATCAGCTCAAGCCCCACTGCAGGGATCCAGCAGAGGGGGCTGATGGCTTGAGCCATCTTTGGGCAGGTACCCTGACTCAACTGCTCTGTGGTCAACAGCATCCCTCTCCCACTTCATAAGACCCACTTGTGACCCATCTCCTGTCCTTTTGGGGGGAAGTCTCAGTCATATTAACAGGTAACTGCAGGACAGCAGCCCCCACTTCCCATACCCAGTGGGCCCCCAGAGTCGGCTCCCTTCCTCCTCTAGCCCCACTCCCTCCAACGGAACCTCGTCCCCATCTCTGGTGTTCTCCACTCCCTGAATGTCTCTGCACTTTGTCTCCACCTCTGCCCTCTGCCCTTGCCTAGTTCAGGCCACCTTCACTGTTGTCTGGACCAGTCTGACCAACTGCTCCCTGGTTTATATGGCCTCCAACTCTGTCCTTTTTTGATCTGTGTCCTGAGCCTGTTGTTCTGTGTCTTTAGGTCCCTGTGGCACATCCAGGGTGGTCTCCAAGGGAGCCAGAGTTCTGGAGAGATCTGGCTGAAGATAGAGATTTCATAACAGTCAGCATACAAATTCTCCTATAGATACACATAGAGAAGGACAGAAAAGAGAGACAGAGACAAATAGGCACACACATACAGGGATCTTCTCTCCAACACAGATTTCACTTCAGATGCCTAGATCCTAACAACATTCCAAAGGCACCTCGACTTAACCTGTCAAAGCTGACCTCTCCATTTCTATGGTGCCCCACTGCTCTTCCTCTAGACCTCCTGTGTGCAACTGGGCACCTCCTTCCCCCCATTTCCCAAGCCAGACCCTCAGACACCATCCTTGGCCCTCCCTCCTGACTCCCATCATCCTGTCTTTTGTTAAGACTTGTCACTTCTGCCCCCCAAACCCCTCCTATACCTCTTCTCCTCTGTCTTCCTCCACCTTCAGCAGCATCTGACCTGGCAGATCACACATTCCTTCTAGAAGCCATTTCTTCCCTCAGTCTTCAGGATACCCTGCTCCTGGTTCTCTTCCTTTCTCTGCCCATGAGCTGAATCCATCTGCTGGCTCCCCGTCCAGAGTCTCAATGCTGGAGAGGTCCTGGCGGTGTCTTCTTGAGCTGCTTCTCTCAGTGGATCCCGTCCAGTCCTGTGGCTTCAAATCTGGGAGGCCTCCAAAGCTCACCTCTGGAGTCCAGGCTCATAGATCTATTAACTGCCAGCCTGATGTCTCCATGGGGACGCTAATAGGCATCTCAAACTGAAGCTCCAAGGCCCTGCTCGTAGTCCACAGCCCCGAGGACAGAGTCTAGTCTAACCCAGGAAGTGTTGGTGTTGGCTCACTCTCCCCTCTCTCTTTAGTGCAGGTTCCTACCATCTCTTCCCATCATGGATTGTTTCAACATCCCTTCTTGCATAGCAGAGAAGAAAGACAATTGCACGTGAATACAGGAAGGATAGCAGGCTAGGGCTTGGGGGAAAGCCCAGAGTGTGCTATGGGGAATCAGTGAGGATCTCAAATGTAAGGCACAAACTTTCCTCTGAGGGCAGTAGGGAGCCACAGAAAGGTTTGAAGCCAAGCGGGATGTGTTTGATTCTACATTTCTTTCATTCATTCCTTCACTCATTTACTCCATCTGTCAATAGATTATTCATTGAGCACCCCCTATTGGAAAGTAATTCTCAGGTAGAGGAGAATGAATGGAGGGGCTGGACTTGTGCGGAGAGACAAGTGAGAAGGCTGATGAAATGGCCCAGGTCCAGGTGAGAAGAGCCAATCGTGGAGATGGAGACAGGGGAGGATGAGCTGATGGCGGTGGCCTGGTTATGCAGCACAGGTTCCTGGTTTGGGCAGCTGAGTAGTGGGAACTCTCAGCCCAGGAGTGTGGAATGTGTGTGGTGGGAGAGCCATCTCTTCCTCCTGGGGAATCTGGAAAGTCCTTGGGAGTGGTTTAAGGGAAAGCAGAGGGACCGCCCTGGTGATCCAGTGGGTAAGAAGACCCCATGCTTCCACTGCAGGAGGCACAGGTTCGATCCCTGGTCAGGGAACTAAGACCCAATATACCACATGGCAAGAAAAAGAGAGAAAGAGAAGAGCAGAAATTCAGCACGTAGAGAAGTGAAAAGAGGCATTCTAGGTGGAGGGAACAGACTGTTCAAAGGCCCTGAGGTAGGAGAAGATCAGCCCTGAGGACCTAAAAACCCAAGAGAGTTGAAGATCAATAGGCGAAGAAGAAAGAGGAGGGAAGTGAGGCTGGGAGTCCCATCTCTGAGGCACAACCTGGAGCATTGCAGGCTGGTCCTCAGAGATGCCAGAGCCCCCTATGCAGACAGATGGGAGGGAAGGAGAGTGTGAGGAGGAGCTGCGAGGAGACAGATGATGTGCATGTCAAGGGGTGTCCGGAGTATGTCTTTTCTGGGAAAAATCACTAAAAGAAGGTCCCTGGGGGATACTTCTGGAGTGTGAGAGAAAAGCAAGAGAATCCTCAGGGTTCTGGGGAGAGGCAGATTCCTTTACCATTTAAGGAACTGATTGAGCCCAGTAAATTTCCCCCTGAACACTCCAGCATCCTTAGAATAGTCCCTCTACCACCTGCCCAGGAAGAAAGTTGATGGAGGGGATACAAGGTTATCCCAGGGTGGTCCTAGATGCCCACCTCCTCTCTTTAGGATAGGAAGGGAAGAGAATGGTCCTGGCCCAGGATTTCACGTAATCACACTTAGGAACATTGTCAACTTTTCCCACGTGCTGGGCACCTCAGGTGCTTAGTTCTTAGGGCACAATAACCCTGAGAAGTGGGTATAATCATCATTCCTATTTTACAGATATGGAGACTGAGGCTCAGAGCAGGCCTAAAGCCACATAGCTGGGACGTGATGGAGCCAGTTCTTTACCACTACCATTGCCTCAACACAATACCTACTGAACCCTTCAGTTCAGTTCAGTTCAGTTGTTCAGTTGTGTCTGACTCTTTGAGACCCCATGAACTGCAGCATGCCAGGCTTCCCTGTCCATCACCCACTCCTAGAACTTACTCAAACTCATGTCCATCAAGTCAGTGATGCCATCCAACCATCTCATCCTCTGTCGTCCCCTTCTCCTCCCACCTTCAACTTTTCTCAGCATCAGAGTCTTTTCCAATGAGTCAGTTCTTTGCATCAAGTGGCCAAAGTATTGGAGTTTCAGCTTCAGCATCAGTCTTTCCAATGAATATTCAGGACTGATTTCCTTTAGGAGGGACTGGTTGGATCTCCTTGCAGTCCAAGGGACTCTCAAGAGTCTTCTCCAACACCACATTGTTGACTTTGAAGGTTCGTCTAGTCAGAGACTGAACCTTTGCCACAACCCGAAGTGGTGCCGGATGTCCTCGCTGTATGGAGTGTGCATTTTGAGTCTCAGTAAGGGGAAAGGACTTGTCCAGAGTCACAAAGCTGGAAGGTGGTTGGAGCTTGGATCCAAATCATTTGGGGGAGAAGGCTGAATGGAAGAGGTGATGGGGCAAGATCTGAGCAATGTGGAGAGGAAGGGGTGGGACTTGGCACTGGACTAGGAGAGAGTTTCAGTTTCCCTTTTAAAAGGACTTCCCCTAAATGGGGGATTTTGGCTGGAAACTTGTTAGCAATCCACATTCCACTGGTTTGGCCACCTCTTCCCCCTAAAGGTGTTGAGGATCTGAAAAGAAACTGAAAGTTGGGAAAAGGGGAGGGGCAGGGGCAAGGGAGAGGCCGAGGGCAGCCCAGAACTGGGTTAAATTTCTGGTGACCTCATTGAGCCTGGGGGAGATAGGCAGGTGAGCTGGGATTACACACCTCTTAGCTATTGGAGAAATTGAGCCCCAGAGAGACAGCTTTATTAGATAGTGGCTGGATCCTGTCCAGTTTGCACAACCACTGCCAACACACACACACACACATACACACACACACATACACACACACACACACACACACACCAGGGGAAGAGGGAGTGAAAGGGAGAAATAAAAGTGCTGAGTGGCCTAAAATCCTGAAAGGGAACTTTCCAGATCTCTTGTCTCTGTGATGTGGTGACTGGTTGGATGGTGGGTCCCGGGGAAGGGTCCCAGAGGTGCCCAGTATCCAGACTCAGGTTCCAGGCCCAGGACTGGCCTGCTAACAACCCAGCCAGAACCCAGTGTACCCAGGGTGCTGAGGAGTCCAGTTCCAGGGATCCCGGTCCTGCAGCTGCCATGCACTCCCTGCTGATATCCCTAAAGGCTCCTCCCAAACTAGAAGCAGCGAGACCCTTTGTGGAGGCCGCTTCTCAGAGCGCCTAGAAACCACTTTCTCTTAGACCTGACCTCCTCCTCTTCTGCTTAATGAGCACTCCACCTGGCTGGGCTTTAGAGTCCGCCTCTATAGAGGGGAACGCTGGGTCACGCAGTAATATACCACGCAGTGGTGTAGCAGGCATGTATTCGTAGCAGCTATGATTATTACCGTTGGTCATTCCTGCCTTTTCAAAACTCTCCCGAGAGGTCAAGGATCCCCATGAGTCTGTGCTCTAGGGTTCCTCCTCCCCCTCCCACTGACTCCCTCCCTGGGGCCCGCTCCTGCTGCTGGCCTGGCTAATGGCAGAGCTCCCACCGCCCCAGGACTTTCTGGGTGACCTCAGGCACTGCTCGGCTCCAGTCACCCTCTAACTAGCAGCAACCAGAGATCCAGATTTCCTGGGGTCAGTTCTGACTTAAAACCTTCTGTCTTTTATCCATTTAAGGTCACTAGCCAGACCCTGGCCTTTGGGGCTTGGCCTTTGGCTCAGGAAACATGATCAGATGCCTATGTGCTGAAGCGTACAGGCTACCTCCTGGATGGCCCCCCGAATTTTCTCTGGGCACCTCAGACTCAACAAGGTTAAATTCCACAACACCCTGCCAGCTTTATTTTCCTCTGATTCCCTCTCTCAGTCATGGGATCATGGACCCCAAACAGAAAGCTCAGAAATCTCCACTCCCGTGTCTCCACCCTATCCCTGTAACAGCCAGTCCCCAGATCCTAGAACCCTGTCTCTTTAACTTTGCTCTAGAACAGGCTTCTGCCTTCATCCCCACTCCACATAGACCATTTGCTGTTCCCTTGTGCTACTGGAAGCTTTTCCTCCATCCCCTGGCCCTCCCAGAGGGCCCTCTTCCATGCAACCCACAGGTCTCTCATCTGACCCTGCTCTGGCTCTTTCTTCTCCTCTTAAGGCATTGCCAGCCTCCCCAGTGGGAAACCCCTGCGGGCAGGGGCCTGGCGTGACTCACAGCTGACACTCTGCCACGTAGGAGCAGAAGGAGGAACTCCAGTCTCTGTGCACTTGAATCACAGAGGCCAAGCTGTCACTGCACAGATGAGTAGACGGAGGCCCGAGACGAGAGAGGACTGGCTGACAGTTAAAGCGGAAGCCAGAGCTGGGGCTAGAACTATAAAGTCTCTGGGTCCAGGTGATCCTCCCTGGAAGGAGATGGGGACCCTGGGGCTGGGAAATGGGCTGCTCCAAGTCACCATTCCTGAAGTCTCCAGTGGGACCTAGCCGTCCTCTGGTATCTCTTCCCATCTCCAGGCCTTGGCATATGCTGGTCCCTCCCCTTGGAAGTCCCGTCCTCCATCCCTGCTAAGATCCTGCCCACTCACATCTCACCTAGTGTCTAATCTGATCTCCACCACAGGACCCGCCCATGCCCCCACAGCCCTCTTTATGAGGTGGTGTTCTCTTTTGTCCTTCCCCACCCCCCTTCAGGGCTCTCCTGGGGTCCCACTCCCTTCTGTCCATGGGGACTAGGAGCATCTCAGGCCAGGACCAGGGTCTGAGCCTTCATGGGAGAACTGGGACAGATGGAAGATGTGGGAAAAGTCTAGTCTCTCAGCTTCCTTTCCCCTGTCCATCTCAGAGTCCCCACTCCTCCTGCCCCTGCCACTCTGTCCTGGCAAAAGCTCACATCTCAAAGGTCCTGATCACCAGAAGCTGACCCATGGAGGCACACACAGCCACTCACACAAACACAAAGTAGCCACTCTCTCATGCACATACACTCATAGTCACACACCCAGTCACAGCCAGTCACCAACCCAACCTCAAGGACAGACAGGCACACACACCCAGAAAGTCTCAGAAAGTCATCAAGAGTCACCAAGCCTCTCTCTCTCACCCTTAATACACACTGCCAAACAAAGATGCGGACTCACACAACTACAAAAGTACACACCTGGTCTCACACACACACACACACACACACACACACAGAATCACAAAGTCTCTCTCACACACAGACAGATACAGAGCAATACACAGTCACACACAGAGAGAAACAGACACACACAGTTGCACACAGGCCCCTGGAGATACAGAACAATGGGCGCATTGTCTGGGCTGGCAGCAGCTGGGGAAAAAGGAGCCGCAGTGTGGATGGAGGGGGCTGTGGGGGCTGCCGTACCACCCCCACTCACCCCCGCAGCATCCCAAGCCTCTTCCCCCTTCCAGAAGCTGGATTCAGCCGGGACCTGGATTTGCTGAGGGCGTCAGCTCTCAGGTGCCCCCTCCTCAGCCTCCTTCCATGTTTGGGGGGGGATGCAGGGCTCTCTTGTGGATCAGCCTCCTTCTGGGGCTCTGGGGACTCGGGATCCTTTAGCCCCTGATGGCTCCCCTCTCCTCCTGGGATCATCCTGATCATGTGCCACTCATCCCCACCAGAGCAGAGCCTGGAAACTGGGGGCCTTGGGATCTTAACCTCTGACTCCAACCCATCCAGGACTCACACAGCCTTCATCTGAGCTCTGCCAGCCGGAGCTGGCAGCGCCTGGCAGCATTGTGGGTCCCCTATTGTGGTCAAGACAGAAATGCGGGTCACGATGTCCATCCCTTACTGGCAGGGGTGGAGAAGTCACTGTCCTGTCAGTGAGTTGCCGTAGGGCATGGTGCGCCTTCCCGTCCCAAGAGCTGGCTCTTCTTGCCTCCCATTTTGACCAGGCAGGCCGAGATCTCAAGAGAGACTGCTTCTGGGACTTTCCTTATAGCCCACAGCCCCTTTTTACAGGTCTCTCCAACTCTGTCTTACCCTCAGTTACCGGTATTTGCTGTGTACCCTTGGACATGTCATTTTCCCTTTCTGAATCTGTCCACTCTGAAAAACAGGGCGTTAATGAGGCCGAGAGTATTCTGTAGTCTCTCAGTAGGCGTGGGGGTGGAGGCTACAGGAGTGAGCCCTGCAGGTCGAAGTCATCTCAGCCCTGTCGTCAGATCTGTGGGAGTTCCTGATTTCTCAAGCCCTGGGGTGTCTCCACACCTCACAGCCTCAGGCCTCCCAGGAGACCTTACTCGTCGTAGGAGGAGGGAGGGAACAAGGGAGGGACGTGCTGAGCTGTCCAGGACACACAGCCTTGCTTTTGCAACACTTGGCTTCCGCCAGCCCCCATCTCCTTCCTCCTGGGGGCTGAGGGCAGCAGCCGGACGCACACATCCGGGCCAGCCAGGACTCTGGGGTTCCCCCTGGCCTGGACTAGGGGCAGGAGGCTCCAGCTGCAGTTTCCAGTCACCTCCACCCTGCCCCTGTCTCCAGGCTCCCCTACTCAGGCAGGGCTGAAGGCTGGACTGGGCAGCTTGGGGACTGGCCTCAAGGGACCATCCAAGGCCCCTCCTCCTGAGGAACTGGAGTGTTTTAAGGATTATTGAGCCCCCTCCTGGGCTTCCTCTGCTGTCTTGGGGGAACCCTGATGAAGGGGAGCGGATGTGACTGGGGAGCGCTGAAGTCAGACAGGTTATGTCCAGGTCTCTGAGTCTCAGGCTCCTCAGCTTTCTAATGGGGATGGAGATACCCACTAAGATACCCCAGGTGGGACTTTGTCATGGGTCTGAGAAAAGATGGACCAAAGGTGAGTTTGTCTGTGGGGGCTTAGTGTGACTGGCCACCGACGGACTGACAGGAGGGATGAGGGAACGACCTCACCAGACTCACCAGACTAACCCTGCGGCCAGGCAGACCTCCCAGGCTGGTGGGGCAGGCAGCACGTGGGCGGGACCTCGGACCCCTCTCCAGGCCTGAGGGGGCACAGAACCCAGCTAGGGCCCTGCGGCTGCCACGACCACATTCTCTGGAGCCCGCCGGCTGACGAGTCTGGGCGTGTGAGTCCTTCGATCCGTTCTCGGGGAAGACTGACAGAGCTTGCCAATGCGGGACCAAGACGATGGGGGCCACTCCAGGAGCTAGGGCGTCCACCCTGAGAGGTGGGCGGTGAGAGGAGGGGACGACTGTTCCCCTCTCTTTCCTCTAGGAGCCCCCTCTCTGCCCAGCTCGCGTAGGGACCCGCCTCCCTCCTTCCCGCCCTGGACCCCACCTGCCCCCGGGAGCCGAGTGGGTTGGGGGACCAGACCGCCAGCGTCGCCCACCGTTCAAGTGGGGCCTGCGGCCTGGGTCCGCCTCCGCCCCTTGATTGGGCGCTCATTTAAATGTCCGGCCCCGCCCCGAGCTCCGGGCGCATATATATAGGAGACTCGGCGGGCGGCAGGCGGCATTCTGGCGCGGAGCGGAGCGGAGCGGCGGTGGGTGCAGCTAGTGGGTCGGGCCCGGAGCGGGGGGGTCAGCTTGGTTTACCCCCGACACCCCTCCCCCTCAGACGCGAGCCCCACCCCTCCGCCGGCCAGGCCCACCCGACCGAACTATCCCCTGCGGCGCGAGCCCGGGGCGGCTCCGGGCGCCCCCCAGCAGAACCCCCCACCATGGGCAGCCAGAGCTCCAAGGCTCCCCGGGGCGACGTGACCGCCGAGGAGGCAGCAGGCGCTTCCCCCGCCAAGGTCAACGGACAGGTGGGTGCGCTCGGCACGGCCCGACCTGGCCCCCTCCTCTCGTACCTCGCCCCCGCTAGGGCCCCGGTCCGGGGCCGCGCGCTTTGTCCGGCCCGGGACACGCGGCGCCCCCTCCCCCGCCCGGTCCCTTTGTTCTCGGCGCCGCAGCCCCCGCGGGCGAAGCGAGGGGAGGGGCGGGGAGGGGGCGCCGGCCGGGCCCCGCCGCCTTCTTTGTTCGCGGCCCCGGCCCCCGGCGCTGCCCCCCGGCCGCCCCGAGTGCCGCGCGGGGAACAAAGGCGCTGCTGGGCCGCGCCAAGGGGGCGCCCGGGGGCCGCGGGGCGGGTGCCCGGAGGCGAGGGCACTCCCCCCGCAGACCCGACCTCAATATCCCAAGGCTTTTTTTAAGGGAGGAGCCGCGATGTGTGGAGAGCCTGCGGTGGGTGGGGGCCTTTTACACAAAGCCTGCGGCTGGGAAAATAGGCCGTCCAGGTGCAGGGAACAGCGCCCCGGGGCGGCTTCCCGCCCAATATCGGCTGCACGGCTCCCCCGCCCGTCCGGGATCCGCGGCCTCGGGCGGTCCTGCGCGGAATAGAGAGCGCGCCCCGGGAGAGGTGGGTGGGGGGCCCCGAGACCCCAGCGCCTCCTGCCGGTCGCGGCCTCTGTAGCCCTGTGCGGGGCAGGAGGGAGAGCTTTGACTGGATGCCGCTGGGGTGAGGCTACAACTAGGCTCTGGGGTGCGGTGGAATGACTCCGGACCCCGATGTCTGGGTGGGCTGGGGGAGGGAAGTTAGAGCCCCGACCCTCATTGCGGTCTTCTCTGCCCTGCAGGAGAACGGCCACGTGAAAAGCAATGGAGACTTATCCCCCAAAGGTGAAGGGGAGTCGCCCCCCGTGAACGGAACAGAGGAGGCAGCAGGGGCCACTGGTGATGCCATCGAGCCAGCACCCCCTGGCCAGGGCGCTGAGGCTAAGGGGGAGGTCCCCCCCAAGGAGACCCCCAAGAAGAAGAAGAAATTCTCTTTCAAGAAGCCTTTCAAATTGAGTGGCCTGTCCTTCAAGAGAAATCGGAAGGAGGGTGGGGGTGATTCGTCTGCCTCCTCACCCACAGAGGAAGAGCAGGAGCAGGGGGAGATCAGTGCCTGCGGCGAGGAGGGCACTGCCCAGGAAGGGAAGGCTGCTGCCACCCCCGAAAGCCAGGAGCCCCAGGCCAAAGGGGCAGAGGCCAGCGCTGCCGCCAAGGGAGGAGACACAGAAGAGGCAGGGCCCCAGGCCGCAGAGCCATCCACTCCCTCGGGGCCAGAGAGTGACCCTGCACCAGCCAGCGAGCAGAATGAGTAGCTGGGTGGGGGCAGGTGGGTGATCTCTAAGCTGCAAAAACTGTGCTGTCCTTGTGAGGTCACTGCCTGGACCTGGTGCCCCGGCTGCCTTCCTGTGCCCAGAAAGGAAGGGGCTATTGCCCCCTAGCCACGTTTCCTCTCCTTCTCTCCCTCCTGTGGATTCTCCCATCATCCATCTGGTCTTCCTCTTAAGGCCAGTTGAAGATGGTCCCTTGCAGTTTTCCCAAGTTAGGTTAGTGATGTGAAATGCTCCTGCCCTTGGCCCTACCTCCTTCCCTGTCCCCACCTGTGCCGAAGGCAATTGCTGGTTTTCTTCCCCAATTCTTTTCCAAGTAGGTTTTGTTTACTCCCAAAATCCCTGAGCCAGATGTGGGGGTGCCTACACTCCCAAACCCTGAGTGTCCAGCCTTCCCCTGTTGAGTTTTTAGTCTCTTGTGCTGTGCCTAGTGGCACCTGGGCTGGGGAGAACACTGCCCCTGTCTAGGTTTTTATAAATGTCTTACTCAAGTTCAAACCTCCAGCTTGTGAATCAACCCGTGTCTCCTTTTTTGACTTGGTAAAGCAAGTGTTAAGCTTTGGGGTGGGCGGGAGGTCTGTAATGTGAAACAACTTCTTGTTGTCTTTTTTTCCCCCTCCCATTGTTGTAAATAACTTTTAATGGCCAAACCCCAGATTTGTACTTTTTTTTTTTTTCTAACTGCTAAAACCATTCTCTTCCACCTGGTTTTACTGTAACATTTGAAAAAGGAATAAATGTTGTCCCTTTAGTGGTGCTTTTTCATGAGTGGTCTTCTGGGGGTGAAGGTGAGAAGACTGGCCAACCTCAAGCTTTGATGGGGGAATGAGACAGGTAAGTCTGGGGTTTTGTTGAAGGCTTGCCCAGGTTCTCATAGACACCAGAAGGGCAGAGACGTGAACCCAGGGGATACTACAGAGTAGAGATGAGCTCAAGAGGGTATAGAAATGTACCATTTTATTACAAAGATTCTCACAAAAATGAATATAGTATCTCAAAATGGAAACTAGACTACCAACCTTCACCTGCAGAATTGGGGGAAGACAGAGGGCAGGCATGAGAACAGAACCAATCTAAAAATGGGTGATGTTACCTTAAGAGCCTAAAAACAACAGGGAGTCCCTGAAGACCCAGCCACCCCTTCTCAAATGCTCAGCAAGGGCACCTTTTCAAAGCTACGAAGCAGGCACTTCAAGATTTTGTCCTATGGCTGCTTAAGCGGATCCCTTTTACCCAGTACCCATTAGGGTTCAAGAGTTTGGGAGGGATGGGTTGCAAGGCAGCTACTAGAAAAGTAATGTGTGCCCTGACCTCAGGGCCCTGGTTCCTGTCTAGTCCCTGGGGATATTTATATTTAATATATTTTTATATAAATACACAGAGAAATAGAAAATATAAAATCTGAAGGGTTGTGGGATAAAGGTGGGGATCTGGCAAGAAGCCAGAACTGGAGAGGTCTCTTCAGGCCATCTTGACCTCTTCCTTGACCCTGCAGAGAGAGCAGAGACTGGCATTAGATAACCCACCCTAGAGGCCTCGGAAAAAGGAAGGGCACAATGACTTTCTCAGGCCCTTGGCTGCCCAGGTGACTGCTGAAGGCTGGAGCTTCCTAGCTCTGCCTAGAACTGCAGAAACCAGCAGACTGGTCCCTGAAAGAGGCCTTTGTAAGCTGGACCAGCTGTCCCTGTGCTTTCCCTCTTGGTGTGGTGGGACAAAGGGGCTGGTGCTCCAATGCCAGGGAGCAGACAGACAGTTCTTTCCTCACCCTTTGGCTTCTTGCTTCTCTTCCTTGGTTTTCTCCTCTTCTATGACTTCTAGAACATAAGAATGCAGGGATGGTCAAGGGCAGCCCCCCGGAAAGACTCATGGGATCTCCTGAAACCCCTTTCCAACATCACAGCTCAGTGGAGAGAAAAGTACATCCCAAGCCCTCCCAGCTAGACCTGTAGAGAACAAACAGGTTGGACCGGTTTCCCAGCCTGCTAGAGCCTAAACCCAGTGGGTGGAGGCAGCCCCCTGGGAAACGGGTGAAGCACTGGGAGGCTTGGGTGGTATGTGAGAGCCCCGCCTGACCAAGGGGAGCCCAGGCATGTCCCTGGCTCTGGAACCTGGCAGGGCTCTATCAGCCAGTGAGGATGACGAATTGAGTTTCATTCTTCTGTGGGCCACTTCTAGAAACCACAGAAAGGCCCACGTAGCTGAGGGAGTACCCCAAGAAGCTGACAGTGTCAAGTCGGCTCCCCACCCCCCCAGGGCCTGGGGCTCAAGACCCAAGTCATGGCCCAACCAAACTCACCTTTCTTCTCTTCCGGATCTTTCTCTTTCTCATCCTCTGTTTTGACTCTCTTGGCTTTCTTGAAGTTGGAAGAGTTCTTGCGCCCGCCTTCTCCCTCCTCGTCAGAGTCGGAGAACTCTTCCTCACAGGCAATTCGTTTGTCCGAGGAACAGACTGGGAGGTAATGAATGGGACATTCCAGTGAGACAGCAGATTCTTTCTCTCAGCAAAGAATGCTTTTCTGCACGTTCCCACAAAAGACACCGAGGGAAGGGGACCTGGACTCTAAATTAATCCCTACAGGTACGAGCACTGGGGTTCTCAACAGCTGGGCAGCTTGGACAAGGACCTACGGAGTAGGGAGGCAGAGGCCCCCGAAATTTGGGTCTTACTTGAGATGCGTTTGTCAGGGTCTTCTTCATCCTCATCGCCACTCTCCTCTGGAATGGCATCCTCAGGGATGGCCTGCATTTGGACCCCAGGTGCGTGGGGCAGCATTCTCAGGTTCTCAAACAGCCGCTGTCTATGGCCAATGGTAGAGAGGTTGGCTGGGCTCTGATCAGGGACCAACCGGAGCTTGAAATGTTCAATTAGGGGTGTGTGAGGCGGGGGGTATACTCACTTGATCTTTTCCAGGTACTCATTAGTGTTCTGGTTAGTCATATTGGAAGGACTGATATGAAGTTTGAAATCTGGTCCAAAGTATTCGAAGTAGTCGTTGTATGGAAGCTCTAATTGGGGTGGGGGTGGGTGAGAGAGTTAAGAGATCTGGCCACCATGGAACCCTGAGAAAAACATCTGCAGGTTTATCTGGGCCTGTCAGCCCAGCTATCAAACAGAAGCATGCCTTTAAGATGGGGTGAGACTTGGGTACCTATAGGATTTCAAGTGTTTAAAGCCAAAGCCATTCTCCAGGGTCCACACCAGTGGTATCTGGGTGTGTGTATGTGAGTGGCTATGCATAAGGAGAAGGCTGAAGCCCCTGGTTTAGAAAAATTTAGGCAATATTCATTGAGAGTACTCTCTCTCTCACTACCCCAATTACCCTATAGAGTATGAATTCCAAAGCTATAACTACTGATAATTCTGTCCAGACCAGAAGTCAACAGAGAATGGACAGGAGCAGCTAAAGGACTGGGAAAAAACTGATGGCTATGGTCTGAAAATCACAAGAGGCTAGCAACAGAATCAGAGTCTGAAAAGGAGATGCTGCAGAGCCAGCAGGAAGGGGGTGTGAGCTCAAGGACACAGGAGCTCACGCACTGCCCGGACCAGTCTGGCCCTGGAGCCATTACCATTAGGGATCTCCGTGTCCAGGGCCACAGCTGTTTCATATGTCCAGCACCGGGCAACATTACGAATGGTGTAGCCACCTCCTCCCAGCATCAGCATAGGCAGGTTGAAGCTCTTCACAAATTCCACACACTTGGCATGCCCTTTGGTGGGAGAAGGGATGCCAAGTTACAGGAGCACCCAGCAGGACCCTGCCTGCCCATCTCTATGCTACCTGGACTCACCTTTGATGGTCAAATTGAAGCAACCTAAGCGATCCCCAGACAGGGAGTCAGAGCCACACTGCAAGACAACTGCACTGGGCTGGAACATCTCCATTACTTTGGACATGACCTGAAAGGACACAACCTGGTCACCACCAGCCTCAAGAAAAGCTTTTGGGGTTCAGGCTGAAAAGTGTGGGTGCAACACTTTCTTCTGTTCCTTATTCGCCACTCCTGCCTTTTCACTCTCCCCCAGGCTGAGGAGTAGAGAAAATGGAGAGCCAACCTGGGCTTCCCGTTTCCCTACTTTGTTCAGTTTTCCAGGAGTCTTCTAGCACTAGTAATGCTGAGCCTAAAACAGCCTCCTTATTAATTCCCCACATCCTTCCCTGCTCTCCAGGTCCAAGACCACTGGCTCCAAGAAGCTCTTCTGACCCTTAGCTGCATCTGCTCTACGCATTTGGTCCTCACACTACAAAGAGCTGCCTTACTTTTGTATATCTCATTCTCACAACTAGATTCCATGTGACTGAGGACAGAGACTGCAATTCAGGCTTCTCTGCCACTCTTACTACAATGTATGCATCAATAGTGGGCACTTGGTGTTTGCTCAACTACTACATGACCTAACCAGGTTACTACTCTAGTAACGGTTGGTTCCTTGTTGCTCACAGGTGAAGATTTAACTCCTCAGCATGGGCTTCAAAGCTCCCTTTGAAATACTAACCCAACAAATATTTTCTACCACATCCTTCAAGATCCCTCCCCGCATCATATAGGCCTACATGCTACATATTGGCGCCTCTGCTGGAGCCCTGCTGGAGCCGTTCCCTCTGCCACCCGCCCCCCGCCTCTAGCCCCCGCCTTCTTCTTCACATGAGTAACTCCTCGTTTCTCAGAGTCCTGCTCAAATGTCACCACCTCTGTGAAATCACCTCTGACTACCCTTTCCCCAGCTCAGGCAGCAGTTTTTCTCTCATTCCTCTGTTCATCCCTCAAAAACAGCACTAACCACATGTATTGGCGATGTGCCTGCCTCCCACCCCATGGACTACACCATGGACTGTGAGGTCTTCAAGGACACAGATCATGCCTTAGACATTCCTGTGTAACAGTGTTGGATAAAAGATTCAGATATATACTTGTTTTCTCAACTGGCCATACAGCATGCAATCCAGGGTTCAAATCCGTCTCATTTCCAGCCAGCCTCTTGTTGGGGAGAGACCCCTGAGGTGTTTTTGCTACCCCTCCCTTAGATCAATCCCATTTACAGCCCAGTGGTGGAAACACCACTTACCGGCTTAAAAATGGCCTCATAGGACTCGTCGTCAATCCCATCTCGGAGAGGGTAGTTAACAGCATAATACTTGCCTTTGCCAGCTCCAATATCCTAATCAAGAAGGACATTAAAGTAAAACTGAAAGATGAAGCTAGGAGGAAACTCAAGGGTAGGGGCTGCAAGGCTAAGGAAAGAGGCAGTGGTTCTAAGAGAGAGAAGCTGGGTCCATGAGGTGGGCCAGGGACAGAGCAAGTTAGCACCATTCCTCTCACTGGCGGGATGACTCTAGCTCACGTCTCTGGACAAACCACTGAGTCTGCACTCAGGCTGAGAATCATTTATGGGGCCAGAGGCTGAATATCCCATCCCCACAGCATGACTGGGTTAAAGGTGGGGACTGGACCACAGAATTAACACCCACCCCAGAACAACCCTTTTCCAGAACACTTTACTGCTCACTCCTCTGCTTCCCCACCCTCAGCTCCAGGGAGGTGTGGAAAGCAAGCAGAAAGGGAAGAAGAATTCTTCAAAATTGTAAATGCTCAGTTATTCTAACGCTTGCCATAGCAAACTGACTTAATGCCACTTTTTCACTCAAGGGCCACTGGCATGACAGAGTGGATGGTTTCATTGTATCCAAGCTAACACAAGCAGAAGAGTTTAATGAATTAGCTTCCAGGGATTCTTATCCTCAGGTCCATGGATGGGCTTTAGTAGGAGGAGGTGTCTATTAACTATTCAATATCAAACATAAAATTTCATGTACATTTCTGGGGAGAGAGCAGCTTTCAGTCAGATGGTCAAAGGGGAAGGTAACCTAAAAATACTAAGAACCCTTAAATTGGTTCACAAAGGGTGAACCCGATTCCTAGCCCGTGGGAGAGTACCTGATGTTTCTAGCCTAAAATTCAAGCTGTCTAGGACATCTGAACAGTGTAATGCAACTCAGCTGTGGCCAGGAGGAAGTGTAATGAGTCAGGAGGCACCCATCCCTCACAACCCTGTATGCTCCATCATTCCCTTCCTCCAGAACAAGAAAGGGAAAGAGAGCGTGGCAGGTGTGTGGTCTCCGAAGGGCAGAAGAGGCAGGAAGTGGTTTTTGGTGATATGAGACAGGAGAGGTAGAGCTGGCAGCTGAGGGTGAGCTGGCTGGCCCCTGAAGGGAGTTCTCACCCGTAGGTCCCCAGTTCCTGGGAAGTACTCTCCATATTTATGAAAGGAGACAGTCATGACTCGGTCTGTGGTATAGAAGGCCTCTTCCACGCCATCGCCGTGGTGAATATCAATGTCAATATACAGCACCCTCTGGTGATACCTAGGATCAGAAGGGGGTCAGGGGATTCTGGGGGCTTTTTGGGAGTGGGACGCACCAAGGGCGCCAGGTCCCAGCTTACCGGGCTGGCTGCCTCCCTCAGGTATCTCTAAGCACCAGAGACGTGGAAACTGGCTGAAGGAAGGTGGAAGAGCGGCAGGGTGTCTCCAGAGGCCTGACCAAGCCGACCAAGTCCGATCTTCCTACTCTACAGCCAGGGTCAACTCCAGCCACACAGGGACATTCTGGAGGCAGGATCTGAGCAGCACCTGCCCCCTGATCTTGCCGTGGGCTCAGATCCAATCAAGGCCTCGTCAAGGAGAGGATGGCCAGAGACACTCACCGAACACATCCTAGCTGGCACGCCGCTAGGAGAGGCAAACTAGGGATGCAAGCCCGGGGGAGGGGAGTGGGGACCTGGCCTAAGGTGCTCCTCTGAGACAAGGCCAGGCAGGCATACTTTAGCAGTTCCAGGATGGCCAAGACGATATCATTGACGTAACAGAAGCCAGATGCCTCGGACTTCTTTGCATGGTGTAGGCCCCCAGCCCAATTCACAGCGATGTCCGTCTGCTGCTTATTAAGTTTCACAGCACTTGCTGGGCACCGGAAGAAAGAACACAAGCCTGTCACAAAGTCCCTCTCTCTCCTTTCCCCAAAAAACCATAGGAACCCAGTGAGAGATAGGACCTGCCTATTTAACAGCTGAACTGTACAATTCACCAGCTAACCCTCTCCCTCTGTCTACTCCAGTGGGAATAAACACAATATTGGCTACTCTAAAAAACCTGTTTTCCAAACTGAAAGTGGTAAAACTCACTAATAGGCCTTAAAATTGGTTTAGTGGGCTATGGTTAGTATATATATAAATATACATTTTTTTAATGAGATAAGACTATAGAATAAAAATAGCAGAGTAACAGTAAAGGTAACCACTCTTTTGTGAAACTAGCTGAAGAGCAAGAGAGGATGTCTGTGTGCGAGTACGTCCATAACCTGGATTTTAAGTGTAAATGTATTTCTTACTGTGGTTCATGGTCAAAATATTTTGAAGATACCAAATGTAGTAGACAGAGGCTTGAAGTACAAATAGGTCCAAGAAGAAGTGAGAGAAAAATACACAGCATGTGTGCAAATGCCTTTGCAGCAGTTATGACTTTAACAGCAATAAAAACATGAGGGAATCCCCTGGCAGTGCAGTGGTTAGGACTCCACGCTTCCACTGCCAAGGGCTCAAGGTCAGCCCCTGGCCAGGGAACTAAGATAGATCCTTCAAGCTGCATAGTGTAGAAAAAACAAAAACAAAAAAAACACCAACACAGAGCAACTTGAATGGACTAATTATATCAACTGAGGTTGGTCCATAACATAGAATAATCATGTAGCCACCAGGTATCATGCTAAACATTATTACAGCTAAATTTCAAAGATTTACTAAGTAGGGACTTCCCTGGCAGTCCAGTGGTTAGACTCAGCACTTTCACTGCCACGGGCCCAGGTTCAATCCCTAGTTCAGGAACTAAGATACAGCAAGCCATATGGCATGACCGGAAAAAAAAAAGAACATTTACTAAGTAAAAAATGTAGTAGGGAAGCACAAAACTATACATACACATTCTTGTAAAATATAGATGAATATATGTTTTGTCTGGATACGTGCACAAAGAAAAAAGCATGGATGCACAAACACCAAAATGGTAATAATGATGGTTATCCATGACAGTGTGATTGCAGTCAGTTTTTTTCCTCTGTATACTTTGTTTTCTGAGATTATATTGGGAGGTGGTAGGGAGAGGGAAGGAGAAAAAACAATGATCACAGAAAAATAAATATTTGTTAAGAAATGGTAGGGTGATCCCAGAGATAACGTAGATATTACTAATGGAAGTGGGAGATACGTGGGAAGTGTTTCTGACCTCTAAATGTAATTACCATGCTCTTTTGTAAGGCACAGATGATGACACTTCCCATTTTTACAGCACTTTGCAGTTCACAAATTACTTTTATGTTCAGCATCTCAACAACCCCATGAGGTCTGCAGGGAGTTCCTGTATACAGGATGTCTTAGTAGGAAAGGACAGGCAAGGACACATATCTATACCATGTCAGATTGAACCTGGCTTCAGACTGAAGCAGAATAAATTTTAAGGACCTAACGTAAAAACCCACAGGACCATTTCACATGGTCACAGGTCAGCCTCACTAGGACCATGGCCTAAAAGACAGACCTCATTGGTACAGCCCAGAATAGCCCTTAATGAAGGGTATATTTCTTACCCACAGAGCCACCAGTAGACAGCTGACAGAACTCAAACAAGCCATCAAATACCGGACAGTCCTCACCGACGTTGACTTGAAAAAACACAAAAAGATTAGTTTCCACAATTTCCTTTTGGTTTTGTTTACATAATTATGAGCTGATGGAAAAAACACAGCATTTGGATTCAGAAGGCTTGGGTTCTTGTCCAGGCCCTCCTGCTTACTGACTGTGGGACTGGGTCCAGTCATTTAATTTCCTTGAGCTTTGGCTCATTATCTTTAACAAGCAACAATGATATCCACCTCAACTAATTCTTGAGAAGATTAATAGAAACCTTACATGGGGAAGCATTCAGCAAGTAAGTACCTGGAAAATGTTGTTTCACTCCTGAGGGAGAAAAATTTAGCCTCTTATTCAGCCTGGGTTTGTTCCTGGATCTTACTCCAGCGGGTCAACAAGCAAGCAAAGAACAGAGACCTATACTATCCTCCATTGAAGCTTAACAACATGCCGGACACCATGCTAAATGCTTTAAATACTTGGTGTCATCTATGCTCACACAACTTTCTGAGGTAGGATTTGGTCCTGTTTTATAAGTGGGGAAACAGGCTCAAAGAGGTAACTGCCAATAAATGGCAGAGGCAGTATTCAAGGATTGGTCTGTCCACCCTAAAAGCCCACGAAAATATACTCTGGTCTTTCCCCCGCTAATTTCACATATATAATCTCATTGAATCTGCCCAACAACTCCATAAAAGATGGACAGGACCAATATCAACCCCACTGTGCAGAGGAACAAACAGATGTGAAGTTAACTGACTTGCCCAAGGCTATATAACCAGGCAGTGGTAGAACCAGAGTCCAGGTGTCTTAACTCCCAAAGTTCAGTGCTCTTTCTACTACAAGTGACAATTGGAGGAAAGTTATTTCAGGCCTAAAAGGGTAAAAGTACAAACTAACACATAATGTGGAAACACATGCAAACAATAATGCAAATAAAATGAAAAAGACAGGAAGGGAAGCACATTTGAAGTCTACAGACTCAGAGCTAGAGAGGAACTTTAAAGCTCCAAGTCTCCGCTCACAAAAAAGGAAACTGCTGAGATATCAATGATACCCAAAAGTTAGAGGCAAGGGTGTTCTCTTGCCTCAGCCTTCACACTGCATCCACTATTATCAATAAAATTGGAGCAAAGAGAGGGAGCCCTAGGGTGAGGAGGGTAGGAGAGCCCAGCTTAGACTCTGGTGACCTGTTGAGACACAGCTGAAGCCCAAGGTTTGCAACAGCCACCAGAGTTACCAATCCTAGTTCTGCCCTAAACTTGGGAGGGTGCTCTGATCTGGAGCCCTGCCAAGAGCAGTGCTATGAGGAAGGATGGTGTGCATAAGGGGGCAAGCAGAAGGTGGCCCTCTCCCTCACTTCCCAGGTAAACACTGGGAGGCTGTGTCAATAAGAACTTTGGTCCCTGAGGCCAGGCTATTTATTTATCCATTGGCAATTGATTTCCCTCTCCGGCGGCTTCCTCCTTCGGTGGGTTTGGCCTGTCTGGGTTTCTAGCTTTGCTTATACTCCTATTTGATGTGGAGCCCCCGTGGGAAGAAATTGGTATTTTAGAAATGAGAAAAAATATTTTCCTTCAGGCCCCACATCAATATGCAGCTCAAATGGCCAGTCCATTATTCCCAGGAGCTGTGTGATTACAGACAGAAAAGGGGTAAAATGGGAGAGCAGACCCTCACCTGGACTAATCTGTGAGACCAGGGAGGACTTTTCTATGGGTTTTCTCTCTTCCCACTATACTTTTCTCATTCTTAGCCTGGCTTTAGACTGACGGGGAGCAACATTGGGTGAGAGATATGGGAGCAGATGTAGGTTGAGAAGGCAGTAAAAAACATACTGCAGAGAGAGATGTATGGGATTAAACACTGTCTTCAGGATAGTGCTTACTCCCTTAGAGGCGGCGGTGGTAACGGGGTGGAGAGGGGAGTAGAAGAAAAGGGCATGTGATCAAATAGAGGTGTCCAGGGGCTTCAATATTGGTAATATTTTCTTTCTTAGGCTGATTACAGGAACATGGATGTTCATTACATTATTTTTATACTTTTTTGTGTGCCTGAAATATTTTATTTGCAACATATTTTAAAATACTCCAGGGACTTCCCTGGCATCCAGTGGTTAAGTCTCCATGCTTCCAATGTGGACGATGTGGGTTCGATCCCTGGTCTGGGAACTAAAATCCCACATGCCGCACAGCGCAGCCAAAATAAATAGATAAATTAAAATACTCCAGAGTCAGGAAACTCGAGTTCCATTCTCCATTCTACCACTATCTTGCTGGGAAAGTCATTTCACCTCTGTAGGTTTATAAAATGGAAAAGCATGCCTCCACATTTTATTAGCACAAGTTCCTTTTATCATGTTTCTACCATGAGCCTCATATTTTGATAGACTATCTGCCCTCCACCAAAATGCATTTATGTTCCCATTATTAAATATTAGATCAGAACTTCTAATTTAGATTCTCAAAGTCTCAAAGTGAACACAAAGCATTTAAATTACATTCTAGCCAAGAGCAAGGAAATCTGACTTATTTGGTCTTCTTAGAGGTATGACCTCTCAGATTCGTGGTGGTGGTTTACTTGCTAAGCCGTGTCGCACTCTTGTGACCCCATGGACTGTGGTCCTCCAGGCTCCCATGTCCTTGGCATTTCCCTGGCAAGAACACTGCAGTGGGTAGCCATTTCCTTCTCAAGGGATCTTCCCAACCTAAGGACTGAACCCTAGGCCCCCTGTGTTGGCATGTGGATTCTTTACCACTGAGCCACCAGGAAAGCCCAATTTCCTAGGCGAGGTGTTGGTAAATACTGAAACAGAGCTCAGCTCGTCATCCCTGCTGTTCTCCCTGTAGACACCCCTGGTTATAAAGCACTGCACTAAGTGGCGCCTCTCTGGCTCATGTCAGTAAGACCCTGAAGTCCTTAGAAAGCCTCATCCTTCGCGCCATCTCCAATGACAGAAAATCTCAGACCTACAAACTACTGCACACCCAAGGGCCTAATATGTTGTCTGCCTTGGAAGATTTGAAAATAATAAAAGCAGTAAGTCATAAGAGCAAAAGCTAGTATTCACTTTCACTGACAGTTGGTGCTTTAAATACATTATCTTACTTATCCCCCCAAACTCCGTTATAAAACAGGCACTACCGTCTTCCTTTTAAAGAGAAGAAAACAAGGCTCAAAGAAGCTAGGGGACTTCCTCAAGAACACATAGCTAAGTGGGAGAGCCACAGGTTTCAAACTAAGACATCAGAGCTCATTTTTCTGCTGCAAAACCAAGCTGCTTCACTAATGAGCGCCCTCTCTGCTGAGAGTAGAGCCTGATCACTAGCCTAAATAAGTTTTGGAACCCCCTAAAGGCATCGAGAGCAAAGAAATGAATCTGTCTCACCTTGAGACAGACTGAAATGAAGTAAGACCCTGCCAATTTAGATAGTAAATACCTTAGATGGGGCAGCTGGTCCTGGAGTTGTGGGTGGCAAAGAAGCTTAATGCTTCCAAAAAGGTCTCTGTAGTTCTGTAATCATTAGCAGTGGACAATTATTGTAACAAATAAATTTCTGCCTTAGGAATCAGACTACCTTGTGGCCAGTAGTAACAAGAAAGTGTCATAGGTTTCCTGGTATTCCAAAATAAACTATCATAAACTACTCAAAACTTCTTCTAGACAATACCGCTATACTGTTTTATAACGAGATCTTAGGTGCTACATGATAATTTATAAAATAACACAAGAGAGAAATCACGTATGATAGTTTCTTCCCAAATTTGAACATGTTTTCCCCCACAACTAAAACAATCACCATAATTCCTACAAGCTGAGTGTGGCTTCTGAAATGATCTGGTTTCAAGTTCCAGGGGGCAGGGGCAGAATCACCTCAACTCAAAGATGACATCATCTAGAGTCTGTCCTAAGCAGCTGCTAAATTCTCAACTAACACTCTCCTAGTCAGAGCAGTTACAGCTGCATGGGATGCCATCCAGTCCACTTTACAAAAGAAAAATCTGAGAAGAAGTGACTTGACAGTCAGTTAAGAGTCAGAGCCTGGGACCTGTATCACCTGTCTCCCTCTCCCAGACCAGTGCTTTTTCCATTACAACAATCATGGTTTGGGGGGGATGGTATTGTGAACCTAACTGGACAATGTTCAGTCTCTATTCCTTACAATCAGGAAACAAAGCCAGTCCTGAGGCAAAAGAAGCACTGTGGTGCCCTTAGGAAGCAGGGGCAATCAGGTATCACCTGAATGGGGGATACAAGCGAAGGGAGGGTGAGTCTCTCCAACTAGACGGGGGGCCTAACGGGGTCTTGAGAGTAGAGAGGGAGCAGAATGCACTTACATCTCTGCATCTGCTTGCTGTACTCAGACATGTTATCTGGGCGGATGGAGCGTAAGAATTTAATGTAGTCATCACTGTGGTACTTGGTCATCTCCTCAGCATTGGCTTTATGAGGGCGCTGGAAGACAAGAGGGGAGAAAAGCGTGTTAGCCTGAGCTACACAGGACAAAAAGAACTCACTGATGAGATTCAGGCCTCAGGACACTCACAAGCTAGTTAGCAAGCACGATTATCAAAAGATAGTCAGTATCTCACAACCTAGACTGCAACTCAAGCTCTATTGCTTAGGCAAGTCTATTTTTTTCCCCCCATTTTTTAAATCTAAACAACTGTTTTAAGTTTTTAACTGTGGTGGCAAGTCTATTGCTTGGGCCTCAATTTCTTCATTTACCAAATAGAGAGAACAACATCTACTTCACAGGAAAGTTGTGAGAAGTGGATGAGATTATTAAATCTCTATGTAAATTGTTTTACAAATTATTACTTCAATATTAAATGTAACAATATACAACTATGGGCCAAACGGCTCTAAGAGTTCAAGAAGGGATGACTAGTACTGAGTGAAATAGATGGCAAATCCTTTATAACTCATCATCACACCAATAATTCTGATCACATCCTCCCGATAAAAACTTCCTTGAGGGACTTTCCTGGGGGTCCAGAGGCTAAGACTCTGTTCCCAAGACATGGGGCCTAGGTTCGATCCCTGGTCAGGGAACTTGATCCCACATGCTGCAAATAAGAGTTCACATGCCTGAACTAAAGATCCCACCTGCCACAATGCAGATCCACCATGCTATAACTGGGCCTGGGTGAGGCCAAATAAATAAATATTAAAAAAAAAAAAAAATTCTTTGACATAGTGATTTCCTGGTTATCCCAAGATTCTGATTCACCCTGTCCTCTTTTTAAAAATTCTCCCAAAGAAATTTTTACTTAAAAAAAAAAAGAAAAAGACTTCCCTGGTGGTCCAATGGTTAAGATTCTGAATTTCCACTGCAGGAAGCGGCGGTTCAATCCCTGGTTGGGGAAGTTCCACATGCTGTGTTGGTACAGCCAAAAAATTTACTAAAAATAGAAGTTCTCTTCCTCTCATCCCTTAAAGGTGGGTCTCCTTCAAAGATAACCCTCTTCTTTTCTAATAACCCATATTTTTACAGTTTATAAAGCATTTTCAAAACAGCTAACAGTAATTGTTTACTCTGTGCCAGCCACTGTTTCAGGCACTTTACTGCTATCCAGTATGAGACAACCTTTTAAAGTTCATACTATTATTATCTTCACTCTGCAGTAAGGAAACTACAGCAGAGAAGGGTTAAACATAATTTGCCCAAGGTTACACAGCTAGTAAGCTGGAATAAGAACCCAGAGGTCTGGCTCTAGATACTGACAGAGATATCTGACTCTCATTTAATCCTCCTTTATTGATGAATATTAAGAATGAAAAACAGGGGCTTCCCTGGTGGTCCAGTAGTTAAGAATCTGCTTCCAATGCAGGGGACTCAGGTTCGATCCCTGGTCCACGAAGATCCCACATGCCACAAAGCAATTAAGCCCGAGCTCCACGGCTACTGAAGCCTTCGAGTCTAGGGCTGTGCTCAGAAACATGAGAAGCCACCACAATGAGAAGCCTGTGAGTAGTTAAGAATCTGCTTCCAATGCAGGGGACTCAGGTTCGATCCCTGGTCCACGAAGATCCCACATGCCACAAAGCAATTAAGCCCGAGCTCCACGGCTACTGAAGCCTTCGAGTCTAGGGCTGTGCTCAGAAACATGAGAAGCCACCACAATGAGAAGCCTGTGCACTGCAATGAAGAGTAGCCCCTGCTCACTACAACTAGAGAAAGCCCAAAAGCAGCAGTGAAGACCAAGCTCAGACATAAATAAATAAATCTTTTATTAAAAAACAAAACAAACCCACAGTGAAAGAAGCAAGTACTAGTTCCAAATACTAAGTTGTTTTCACTATACTAAGCCCTTTACACTCTTGACAATGTTATCAAAGCTTTGCTTTGGTGATCACCTTCTAGATAGGTGACTGCCCAGACTTTCACTCCATCTTGATGGATGCGGGGTGGCTCCACCCAGCTGCCACCCTGACCTCAGACGCCCCTGACCTCGGACGCGGGGTGTCTCCCCCCGGCTGCCACTGGCCTCGGATGCGCGGTGGCTCCACCCAGCTGCCGCCCTGACCTCAGACGCCGGGTGTCTTCTCCCGGCCAGTGGCTGCGAAGGCGCAGGAGGGCCTAGAGGATCTATCCCACGTTGAAGGTCAGGAACAGCCCCTCGTCCAAGGTAAGGAGCAGCGGCTGTGCTTTGCTGAAGCAGCCGTGAAGAGATACCCCACACCCAAGGTAAGAGAAACCCAAGTAAGATGATAGGTGGTGCAAGAGGGCATCAGAGGGCAGACACACTGAAACCATACTCACAGAAAACTAGTCAATCTAATCACACTAGGACCACAGCCTTGTCTAACTCAATGAAACCAAGCCATGCCTGCAGGGCAACCCAAGACGGGCGGGTCATGGTGGAGAGGGCTGACAGAATGTGGTCCACTGGAGAAGGGAATGGCAAGCCACTTCAGTATTCTTGCCTTGAGAACCCCATGAACAATATGAACAGGCAAAATGATAGGATATCAAAGGAGGAACTCCCCAGGTCATTAGGTGCCCAATATGCTACTGGAGATCAGTGGAGCAATAAGTCCAGAAAGAATGAAGGGATGGAGCCAAAGCGAAAACAATACCCAGTTGTGCATGTACTTGCCATAATGAAGTTTAAAAATAGATTATATACCTGTCTAGAACTAGGCATGCATATTTTGATTGAAGTCTCTATATTTGATAAGATTCAAATTCTATCCAGGTGTTCATTTCATTAAGTGGTTTAAAAAGCTATTTTCTGACCTTGATGCATTATGGAAATGACAGAGACTAATATGCCTTGAAGAATAATCTTCTGGAAATCAGAACTTTGATCTCAATAATGTTGCCAAACACACACTGAAGAAAGGACTCCATATACCCCTTTAATTAAGACTTCTGTGCTTCTTTTGTGCTTCTTTTGTGCTTGAGTTTACTTTCCTGATAAATTTCTTTGCCTTCAACTATAAGTCAATATTTTCTATAGCAGACTGACTTCCATGATGTAAAACAATATCCAACCACATATTACTGCTTCCCGTCACTATTTGTAGATATCATAGCCTATTCTCTGGTTTTCAGTCATTAACACAACAGTGATCAAATAGAAAGACCTCAGGCAGAGACCTGACAAGAGCAAGGAAATAGATGATTGTTGGAACTCATTTGAGATATAATAGTATTCCAGCATACTGTACATTTTTGACCTTAAGCAAGGGAAAGCTGATGACTTTAACAGACTTCTCTTTGTAAACCTTTTTCTTTCTACTTCAAAAATGCTGACTTTTTTAGCCCTTCCTTTCCTACAATTGCTTTCAAAAGCATATTTCTAAGTTTTAAAGCCAGAGTTCACCTCAATAATACCTCGGTTAATTGTACAGGTACTCACACTTGATGGGAAGCCAAAGGTTCTCTTTGACAGGATGAAATATAGCCCTGGAATGCCTGTCCTCTCTTTCTTCCACAGAAAGCACTCTACAAAGATGAGAAAGTGCTTCTAAGGTTCCAATTCTTTCAAAAGTAACCCAATAATTATATCTTACACTACCAAGAATTGAGGCATTTCTGTTAATATAGATCTGGATTCAAATACCAAGGCACAGTTTCCCTTTCTTTCAACATGATTGATAATAGCATCATTGAGATACAGAGATCCTGAGATCCTAGTATGTAACATGTACTTTGTAAACAATAGTGATGGATATGTACTTGTTGAATCTGTTACTGTTGAGGGGGCAAAGAAGGCTTCGGTTTTTGGCTGAAGGCAGTAACCAGATAAATCACAGAGGAAATTCTGCAGTTTGAGATATGATAGGGGCTGCTATCTTGGGTACCCTCCCTAACGTTCTTGTCAGCCTGATTTCTTATATTCCAAGCATCTCTTAACTTCTTACAACTCCTGCATGTACTTTCACACTCCCTTCCTCCATACTGATTATTACTCAGTGCACTCTCTCCCTCTCTCTCAGTATTTCTCATCTATTCTAATCTCCAGCAAAGTAAAATATGAAATATGGCTTTCTCCCTCATGAACCAGGGTAGTAATAGAAGTCCAGCTACATAACTCTAAAAGAACCCTAGATGTCATCTGTTACTCAAAGGGCTTAGCTATTAGAAATTCTTCCCTAGGAAAGCCTTTCTGGCAGTGTTAGATGGAAGAAAAAAAAAAAAAGGGAACATGGACATCTAGGTGCTAAATCAAGATGTCAATCCTGACCTTTGGGGATCAGAGACTTCAAAGGTCTCTCTGCCTTCAAAGGTGAAGCAAACATTTTTTATAAATTGAAGCCTCAAGGAAGGGAGGAAGGTTTGTGGATAGGTGCAAGAGGTTAAAGGCATTCAGTCAGCTGTCCATCCTCTCCTTCAAGCTACCATCACACAATTATGCAAGTTTAAAATACTGATTAGACTGTGGTTTTGGTTATTTATTCATAAGCTTTTTAGCAAATTAAATTTACATGGCAGATTTTTTTTTTTTTTAATGCATTATTGCTAGAAGTCTTCCGGGAAGTTTTGGGGAAAAGCTAGACAGTCATACAAAGTATTCCAGCATAGTCTTCTTGTTTTCACCTGAAGACATTATGTGATTTTCTACCAATCCTCAAAGCACATTCAGGGGGACAACACAGGTGAAAGACTTTCACCTTGAGTAACTTCACTTGCCAAAACTGCCCCACAGAATAACAGAAACAGCAAAGTCTTTTCCTATTATGTGAGGCACAAAATCAAAACTCCAAAGTCAATATTTACTTATTATTTTACTCCTAAGATCTACCAGGTTTTAGGAGGGAGCCCCATATTCAGTATTACATCCACCTCAATGCACCACATGCTGATAAATTACAAAGTAGAAACAGTAAGGGCAGGGGAATTGATTTCCCACAGCAGAAATAATGATTACTTCTTAAATGTTTCATAAATAAAACTGTGTTAATGAACTTATCTGACTACCTGGTTTATTATTTTTTTTAATCGAGATTATGTGAGTCTCCACCTTGTCAAACTTTTAATGGTTCCCTGTTACCTGAAAATTCTAAGCAAATGCCATTCTTGACCTGATGCCAATTTACCTTCTCAAATTTAGTTCTCCTTGCTCCTCAGTAAGTATTCTATATCCCAATTAAACAAGACTTCTACCTGTGTGGGAAGTTTTCTGACCCCTCCAGCTTTTTTTTTTCTTCAGATTTTCCTATCCAAGGATGACATTTAAAGAGGATATCGCAACAACTAGTGACCATCTCAGATACTTCCTTTTCCACGAATGCTTTCAGCCTAAATCTTTCACAAACATATGAAAATTTTCCTTCTTTTTTACTTCCATAACATTATCACTCTGTATATTTTGAGAAAACTATTTTCTCCTAAAATTTAATATTAGGAGAAATGGCAAATGGTTGTCTGAGAAGGCCTTACAAATAGCTGAAAAAAGAAGAGAAACGAAGGCAAAGGAAAAAAGGAAAGATAAATCCATCTGAATCCAGGTACAAAAGAATGGCAAGAAGAGAGATGAAAGCCTTCCTAAGTAATCAGTGCAAAAAAAAAAAAAAAAAGAGGAAAACAATAGAATGAGAAAGACTAGAGATCTCTTCAAGAAAATTAGAGATACCAAGGGAACATTTCATGCAAAGATGGGCTCAATAAAGGACAGAAATGGCATGGACCTAACAGAAGCATAAGATATCAAGAAGAGGTGGCAAGAATACACCGAAGGACTATACATAAAAGATCTTCATGACCCAGATAACCACGATGCTGTGATCACTCACCTAGAGCCAGACATCTGGGAATGCAAGGTCAAAAGGGTCTTAGGAAGCATCATTAGGAACAAAGCTAGTGGAGGTGATGGAATTCCAGGTGAGCTATTTCAAATCCTAAAAGATAATGGATGCTGTTAAAGTGCTGCCCTCAATATGCCAGCAAATTTGGAAAACTGAGCAGCGGCCACAGGACCAGAAAACGTTAGTTTTCATGTAATCCCAAAGAAAAACAATGCCAAAGAATGCTCAAACTACCGCAAAATTGCACTTATCTCACACACTAGCAAAGTAATGCTCAAAATTCTCCAAGCCAGGCTTCAGCAGTATGTGAATCGAGAATATCTAGATGTTAAAGCTGGATTTAGAAAAGGCAGAAGAACCAGAGATCAAACTGGCAACACCCACTGGATCATAGAAAAAGCAAGAGAGTTTCAAAAAATCGTCTATTTCTGCTTTATTGACTATGCCAAAGCCTTTGACTATGTGGATCAAAACAACCTGTGGAAAATTCTTTAAGAGATGGAAATATCAGAACACTTGATCTGCCTCCTGGGAAATCTGTATGCAAGTCAAGGAGCAACAGTTAGAACCAGACATGGAAAAATGGGCTGTCTCTAAATTGGGAAAGTAGTACATCAAGGGTGTATATTGTCACCCTGCTTATTTAACTTATATGCAGAATCAGTTCAGTTCAGTTCAGTCGCTCAGTCGTGTCCGACTCTTTGCGACCCCATGAATCGCAGCACGCCAGGCCTCCCTGTTCATCACCATCTCCCGGAGATCACTCAGACTCACATCCATCGAGTCAGTGATGCCATCCAGCCATCTCATCCTCGGTCGTCCCCTTCTCCTCCTGCCCCCAATCCCGCCCAGCATCAGAGTCTTTTCCAATGAGTCAACTCTTCGCATGAGGTGGCCAAAGTACTGGAGTTTCAGCTTTAGCATCATTCCTTTCAAAGAAATCCCAGGGTTGATCTCCTTCAGAATGGACTGGTTGGATCTCCTTGCAGTCCAAGGGACTCTCAAGAGTCTTCTCCAACACCACAGAATACATCATGTGAAATGTTGGGCTGGATGAAGCACAAGCTGGAATCACGATTGCTGGTAGAAACAATAACCTCAGATATGCAGATGACACCATCCTTAAGGCAGAAAATGAAGAGGAACTAAAGAGCCTCTTGGTGAAAGTGAAAGAGGAGAGTGGAAAAAGTTGGGTTAAAACTCAACATGCAAAAAACTAAGATCATGGCATCCGGTCCCATCACTTCATGGCAGATAGATGGGGAAACAGTAGAAACAGTGGCTGACTTTATTTTTGGGGGCTCCAAAATCACTGCAGATGGTGACTGCAGCCATGACATTAAAAGACGCTTACTCCTTGGAAGCATAGCTGTGACTAACCTAAACAGCATATTAAAAAGCAGTGACATTACTTTGCCAACAAAGGTCCATCTAGTCAAGGCTATGGTTTTTCCAGTAGTTATGTATGGATATGAGAGTTGGACTATGAAGACAGCTAAGCACCGAGGAATTGATGCTTTTAAATTGTAGTGTTGGAAAAGAATCTTGAGAGTTCCTTGGACAGCAAGGAGATCCAATCAGTCAATCCTAAAGAAATCAGTCCCTAAAATCCCTTAGAAGGACTGATGCTGAAGCTGAAGCTCCAATACTTTGGCCACCTGATGTGAAGAACTGTCTTCTTAGAAAAGAACCTGATACTGGGAAAGACTAAAGGTGGGGACAGAGGATGAGATGACTGGATGGCATCACTGACTCAATGGACATGGGTTTGAGCAAGCTCTGGGAGTTGGTGATGGACAGAGAAGCCTGGAGTGCTGCAGTCCATTGGGTCGCAAAGAGTCAGATACAACTGAGTGACTGAAGTGACCTGAATATTTATTATAATATTGACCTACTATTTTAATTCTGTGCTTGTCTATAAGTTTCTTGAAAGTTGGGGTTTATCTTAAATATCTTTGTTTGTCATACAATGTCAAGCAGAGTGCTATGCCTTGCTCACAGTGGATATAGAGTATATATCTTGTAGAACAGACTGAATTTAAAAGTAGGAATATACAGCTGAGATTCCAAACAGAGTTTAATGAATATGGAAATTACTGAAGTACAATAATATCCAATATGCTCCAGTGCCCTAAAACTGCTAAATTGTATTAAATGGTGGTTTAAATTTAACATGACAAGCCCAGATAACAAAAGTTCAGCCGGCTTCTAAATACATCCAGTTTGCTCTAGATTCCTTGATTCTAGGGGGAATTATAAATTAGGAAAGAATAGAGGCTATAAATTAAAAAAGAAGAATTCTATAAGGAACTAAGTCAAAAAAAACAAACAAACAAACAAACAAACCAGTTAAGCAAAGAGTGATCTGTAGCACAGGGAGTACAACTCCAAATTGGCACTTGCCAAGAGCATTTGCCAGTGACTGAATGACAGCAAAGGTAATTGGCAGCTTCCCTGGTGGCTCAGAGGTTAAAGCATCTGCCTCTAATATGGGAGACCTGGGTTCGATCCCTGGGTCTGGAAGATCCCCTGGAGAAGGAAACGGCAACCCACTCCAGTATTCTTGCCTGGAGAATTCCATGAACGGAGGAGCCTGGTGGGCTACAGTCCATGGGGTTGCAAACAGTCGGACATGACTGAGCAACTTAACTTCTGTGGAGATTGAGCTCTGTGCTGCTGCAGCTGCTAACCTTCAACACCCACTGAGGGGAATTCAGAGTGGAGAGTGAGGCACTCTGTGCTTCAGGGAAACTGGTGGAGTAGGTCTTTGGATAGATATTTCCAGGAACTGATTTCATGATGCCAATCATTGCATTTCCTCATATTTAGGAAAGCACCAAATTCCTTCATGGGACATCAGATCCTCGTGACTAGCAGAAAACCTTCTGCATAATAAATGCTTGATTGCATTAAAATTTCCCTTCACCTAAATCTTTTTTGTTGACCTTCCCCCAAGACATCTTTGGAGTAGTCTTTTAGAGCTATTTGAAGTACTATCTCCCAGGCTGCAGTCCTCATTTTGCCCCAAATAAAACTTAACTCTCAATGCTCACATTGTACATCTTTTTTAGTTGACAGGGAGGAATTTTTTTAAATTGTGAATTGTGGTTGAAGTAAATGGATGCGTATTTAAAATCAAATAAATTTGGATGTATATGTCATATCAGAATGTATCCACAAATGATCCAAGGTTTAAATGTAAACAATGAAGCCTAGATATTACTAGTCAAAACATGAGATGGTATTTATAATTATTTTTAATCTCAGTTTCATAAAAAAAAAAGTTTGAACTTCTGAATTTTCTGTCATATTTAGAAAAGTCTGCTTAATTATAACAAAAATAAAAGTAAGGTTAAATATCAGAAACTGCCATAGACAAGGAAGAAGAAAGAACAGCAAATTGGATTTTCTTTTCCATGGCGATGGTCTTGATCCTGTCTCTTATACACATCTGTCTCTAGGAAGGAAACTGGCTGTTGAAAGTCAAGAGTAGGAAAGAGAAATTCAAAAACAAACAAAAAATAAATAATGAAGAAAGGATAGTGTGTCCTTTTAATAGGATGCTAAATAAAAATATATATCCAATGGCCATTAAAGGAATAAGAATGGAACATTGTGAACAACTCAGTGCCTACAAATTTGATAACAGATAAAATAAATTTATACCTAGTAAGAATTAAAAAACTCACAAAAGGAAAAATGGATAATCTAAATAAGTCTATAAATATTAAATACTTTTAATC
The DNA here is from genome assembly GCA_006410635.1 of Cephalophus harveyi. Taxonomy (NCBI): domain Eukaryota; kingdom Metazoa; phylum Chordata; class Mammalia; order Artiodactyla; family Bovidae; genus Cephalophus; species Cephalophus harveyi. Next base: position 514,172 of record SJYT01060756.1, read on the forward strand.
AATAAATAATAATCTCTCACTAAAAGAAAGTAACAGGTACAAATGATTTCACTGGTGAATTATAGCAAACATTAAATAAGAAACATTTAAGAAATTCTCTACAGTCTCTTTCAAAAAATACAAGCAGAAAGGAATATTTCCTAACTCATTCTATGATGCCAGCATTATTCAAATAAGAAAACAGGTAAGGACATTACAAGAACAAAAAATTACATACCAGCATCTCTTAAGCATATATGCCAAAATCTCAACAAAATATTGTCAAATTGCATCTAATAGTGTATTAAAATAATTATGCATTATGATCAATTGTGCCTTATTCCAGGTATACAAGACTTATTCAAAATTCAAACACAATTTAATCATCACTTCAACTGCCTGAAGAAGAAAAATATAATGATATTATGTGATGCAGAAAACAGTTTGACAGTTTATCCATTCATGATAAAAACACTCAACAAGGTGGCAATAGAGGGAAAATTTCTCAGTTTGTTCAGATCAGTTCAGTTGCTCAGTCGTGTCTGACTCTTTGCGACCCCATGAACTGCAGCACACCACGCCTACCGTCAATCACCAACTCCCGGAGTTCACCCAAACCCACGTCCATTGAGTCAGTGATGCCATCCAGCCACCTCATCCTCTGTCATCCCCTTTTCCTCCTGCCCCCAATACCTCCCAGGATCAGAATCTTTTCCAATGAGTCAACACTTGGCATGAGATGGCCAAAGTGTTGGAGTTTCAGCTTTAGCATCATTCCTTCCAAAGAACACCCAGGACTGATCTCCTTTAGAATGGACTAATTGGATCTCCTTGCAGTCCAAGGGACTCTCAACAGTCTTCGCCAACACCAAAGTTCAAAAGCGTCAATTCTTCAGCACTCAGCTTTCTTCACAGTCCAACTCTCACATCCATATGTGACTAATGGAAAAACCAGAGCCTTGACTATACGGACCTTTGCTGGCAAAGTAATGTCTCTGCTTTTCAATATACTATCTAGGTTGGTCATAACTTTTCCTCCAAGGAGTAAGAGTCTTTTAATTTCATGGCTGCAATCACTATCTGCAGTGATTTTGGAGACCAAAAAAATAAAGTCTGAAACTGTTTCCACTGTTTCCCCATCTATTTCCCATGAAGTGATGGAACTGGATGCCATGATCTTCATTTTCTGAATGCTGAGCTTTAAGCCAACTTTTTCACTCTCCT
>SJYT01060756.1:519323-567523 GCA_006410635.1 Cephalophus harveyi
CTCTTTTGTTGACCATGATGGCTACTCCATTTCTTCTGAGGGATTCCTGCCCGCAGTAGTAGATATAATGGTCATCTGAGTTAAATTCACTCATTCCAGTCCATTTTAGTTCACTGATTCCTAGAATGTCAACGTTCACTCTTTTCATCTCCTGTTTGACCACTTCCAATTTGCCTTGATTCATGGACCTGACATTCCAGGTTCCTATGCAATATTGCTCTACAGCATCGGACCTTGCTTTATCACCAGTCACATCCACAACTGGGTGTTGTTTTATTTGGCTCCATCCCTTCATTCTTTCTGGAGTTATTTCTCCACTGATCTCCAGTAGCATATTGGGTACCTACTGACATGGGGAGTTCCTCTTTCAGTATCCTATCACTTTGCCTTTTCATACTGTTCATGGGGTTCTCAAGGCAAGATTACTGAAGTGGTTTGCCATTCCCTTCTCCAGTGGACCACATTCTGTCAGACCTCTTCACCATGACCTGCCCATCTTGGGTGGCCCCACATGGCATGGCTTAGTTTCATTGAGTTAGACAAGGCTGTGGTCCTAGTGTGATTAGATTGACTAGTTTTCTGTGAGTATGGTTTCAGTGTGTCTGCCTTCTGATGCCCTCTTGTAACACCTACAGTCTTACTTGGGTTTCTCTTACCTTGCACGTGTAAGTAACATCTATAGAAGCATTCAGCTAATATTGTATTTAATGATTACAAACTGAGTGCTTGACTGGGGACAAGGTAAGGATGTACTCTTCTTTGCCTGTGATGAACATTGTAGGTGGAGGATCTAACTAATTCAATGAGACAAGAAAAGGAAATAAACAATATGCAAATTGCACATGAGAAAGTCCAGCTGGTCTTGTCTGCAGATGATATGACTGTCTATGTTAAAAATCCCTGAGAATCAAGGAATAATTCCTGCAACTAATGAAAGTTTATAGGAAGGCTACAGGACAGATGATTACTATTAAAAAGTCTATTGCTTTTAAATCAGCAAAAAACTAATTGTAACTTGAAATTAAAACACACAATATCATTTATATTAGCATCCAAATTGAAATATTTAGTATAAATTTAACACACTATTTTTAGGATCAGTATTTATGAAGCCATAAAACTCTGGTAAAGAAATCAAATGAGAGCTAATAAATAGAGAGATATTCTATAGTCATTAAATTGTAACACTCAATGTTGTTAAAATGTTAATTATCCCCATCTTGGTCTATGGCTTCAATTCAATCACAATCAACATCCCATCAAGCTCTTTTGTAGATGTCAACAAACTGTTATTAAATTTGTATGGAAAGGCAGAAAACAAAGTAAACTAGCAAACAAAACACCTGGAAGAAGAATAACAAGGATGGAGGGCAAACAACTCAATTTCAAGACTTACTATAAATCTAAAGTGATCACAGAGTCTGGTATTGTTGAAACAAGAAACACAAACAGAATAGATAGTCTAGAAATGGATATACAAACATCCTCAAATGAAAAACCCTTCCTTCAGCAGAATAAAAAGTGATGATTGAGGGACACTGAATTAAGACGGCAAATTGGGCTAATATATCCTTCTCATCCATGAAATTACAAAAATTTATTCAATTATAGAAAACATGCTAGACAATGAAAATCATACCTGCCAAAAGACACAAAAAATTAAAGTGATTCTGAAAGTAAGACAGCATAAGAAATGAGATCTACAGAAAAATAACTAAAGAAATTATGCAAGAGACCACACTGAAAATGATTTTTAAAGCAAAACAAATGAGCAAACAAAAGCACTAAGAATTACCAAGGAATCAGGAAAATACAAATCATGAAATGGAAATATCAAGCTCAATAAGCAAAACATAAATTTCCCTAAAAAGACTTGATAGAATAAATTGAAATGGGACATAAAATAAAAAATATAAGACTCTTACAACTAGTTCAAAGACAGTGACTGTGTACAGTAAGATAAAATACCTTGGGATTTACATTTCTAATTTTCATAAGTAATATGAAAGAATACTAGAATTTAAAACAAACAAAAACATAAAGATAGGAAACTATCCACTCCCAAGTTAAGGGTGGTGAATATTCAAAAGATGGGTGAAAGATCATGCTCAAATTCCAGATGGGCCACAGCTTGACTTTAAATTTGCCCAATAACAAAAGAAAAGAGAAAATATGGTTAGCTTTTGAATTATAGAGTTCACAAGATTTAAATTTGAACAACATTTAAGAGATTCAGAAGTAGGTCTCAGAAAGAAAGTTCCAAGAAAATTTCCCAATGAGTTTTTACAATGGGGATGTATTCATCACCATTTCTTAAATTAATGTAACAAATCTATTAATAGAAAAGTTTGTTATGTTCCTCAGTGGCAGGAATTATAATAATTTTTGAAAATGCTTTACATTTTTTCTTTAATTTTCAGTAAGACTAATGAATTTTAACTTCAATGGCTGGGTTAGAGGGAGATTCCAATGGTTTTTACAGAAACACAGGATAAAATATTACTTGATGTAGCATTTCACAGGTAAGTAAAACATGGTTCCTCAGTACCTGGAGCTTAATTAGGAGGCAACCAAAAGTTCTGTCTTTATCAAAGAGGATTTTTTTTTATTATTTGTCTTCATCAGATGGAGAGAAACCTAGGAAGGGGTGATGGGCTTGACTGGAAAGAGTTTTGAAATTAAGAGTATTCATAAAATATAACCACTGATTATTATGTCTAGTTTGAATTATGGCTGTGCATATTTGATTACTGAATTCTACACAATAGTATAGCAATGAGGTGTAATTACATTGTAATTTCTTCAAAATACTATTACAAGATAGAAGAACATTGTTTAATTTTATTATGTGTTCCTTTTGTATTATATTTCTAGCAAATCAAGATTTGATTAATTATTTAGTAAGAGCTGGAAAACCAATCCAGCAATCTCTGCACATAAATAATTCTAGTTCCAATAAATGTATTTTTGACAAATGACTTCTGTTCACATTATTTATATCAACATATGAAATGGGCCTACAACAGCAGAGTAGTGGGCTTCTTTTTTTTACTTTGTCCTGTCTTTGTAGGCAAAGAGGAGAAAAGCAAAAAATAAAACATATCTAAGAAAAGGTTGAAAAAATATTATGTTTGTGTTTAGTTGACAGCATATAGATCAAACAACAGAAGCAATAAAGGCACACAATGTTTACTCTTACCTTCAATCATGGAAATTCTTTATGTCTACTGAAGTAAAAAAAGCACCGCTAGCGTTGAGTATATTAAACTGTAAACCACAAAGCTTACATCATGTTGTAAACTTCAGTTCAGTTCAGTTCAGTCGCTCAGGTGTGTCCGACTCTTTGCGACCCCATGAATCGCAGCACGCCAGGCTTTCCTGTCCATCACCAACTCCCGGAGTTCACTCAGACTCACGTCCATAGAGTCAGTGATGCCATCCAGCCATCTCAGTTGTAAACTTAGTTCCAAGCAGTTCCAGACAGTTCAGGTTTAAAGGCCACAACAACACTGGCATGGATTAGCTAGGAGCAGTTTGGATGAAAAGTGCTCCAGCTGAAAAGTGGATCGACTTACTTTCTTGACCACCATTTTCAGATTTAGAATAATCAAATTCTGGAGGTTTATATGCTTTGAAATCCTTCATCAGCTGATAGTTCTCCGGTGTGGGAAAAGTGCATGACTGATTGAAAGCATCTGTTAAAAAGTTCATTGATATATAATGTGACAACAGTTTCAGTCCAGGAAGTAACTTATGAGAGTTTGTCACTGTAGCAACCCAAAAATCCACATGGAAGCAAATGCTGTATGACAATGCAATAAATTAAAAGAGCAGGCTATATATTCTCATTCACTCAGTCAATTAAGGATACACTAAACACATTATTAATGACAGGTTTTCTATCAGACACANGGTGGTCTGGTATTCCCATCTCTTTCAGAATTTTCCACAGTTTATTGTGATCCATACAGTCAAAGGCTTTGGCATAGTAGATGAAACAAAATTGGCCATTTTTGAATCTGGATGATGAGTGTATGGTAGCTTATTGTATTATTTTCTCTTTTGTTTATGTTGGAAATTTTCTCTATAAAAAAGAAACCCTTTCTCGATAGTGTCATAGAGGAGTAAAGGGGAGTATAATATGTATGAGAGAGAAATATCAACCTTAGGATGCAGACTAATGAAAGGCTCTTCCAAGAAGGTGACACTTATTTTAGAACTAAAAAATAGGTAGGAGCTATCCTCTTGATATAAAGTAGAGAAAAGTGTTTAATTCAGAGTAACAACATATATGAAAATCTTTGAAGTGGAGATGACTTAAGTGGATTATCAACAGCAAAAAACTCCCAAAACACTCAAACTGAAGCTGAATAAAGCAGGGTAAAGCAAAAAGTGCTGCTAATCAGCCTATTTGCTGAATCACACAGAGATTTAATGCCTTTTAAAAATATTATAATGAAAAATTGGGAGCTATAAATAAATTGGGCCAGGTAAAAACACTACTTATAAGACACTAAAGTACTATAGACTGAATATTTGTGTCCCCTTCCAAAATTCACATATTGAAATATAATCCCTCGTCTAATGGTCTTAGGAGATGGAGACTTTGGGAAATGTTTAGATCATGAAGGCAATGAGATTAGTGCCCTTATAAATCTGACCCTAGAAAGGTCCTTCACTCCCTCAGCCTGTGAGAACACAGTGAAAACCAGGAAGTGGGCTTTCATTAGACACCAAGGTTACCAGTGCAACTTGATCTTGTATTTCCCAGCCTCTAGAACTCTAAGAAATAAATTTCTGATGTTTATAAGCCACCCAGTCTGTAGTACTCTATTATAGCAGACTGAGGATCTATGGACTGAGGTTCATGACATTGTACAAGAGACAGGGATCAAGACCATCCCCATGGAAAAGAAATGCAAAAAAGCAAAATGGCTGTCTGGGGGGACCTTACAAATAGCTGTGAAAAGAAGAGAAGTGAAAAGCAAAGGAGAAAAGGAAAGATATAAGCATCTGAATGCAGAGTTCCAAAGAATAGCAAGAAGAGATAAGAAAGCCTTCCTTGGTGATCAATACAAAGAAATAGAGGAAAACAACAGAATGGGAAAGACTAGAGATCTCTTCAAGAAAATTAGAGATACCAAGGGAATATTTCATGCAAAGATGGGCTCAATGAAGGACAGAAATGGTATGGACCTAACAGAAGCAGAAGATATTAAGAACAGGTGGCAAGAATACACAAAAGAACTATACAAAAAAGATCTTCAGGACCAAGGTAATCACGATGGTATGATCACTCACCTAGAGCCAGACAACCTGGAATGTGAAGTCAAGTGGGCCTTAGAAAGCATCTCTACGAACAAAGCTAGTGGAGGTGATGGAATTCCCTTTGAGCTATTTCAAATCCTGAAAGATGATGCTGTGTAAGTGCTGCACTCAATATGCCAGCAAATTTGGAAAACTCAGCAGTGGCCACAGGACTGGAAAANAAACTCCAATACTTTGGCCACCTCTTGCAAAGAGTTGACTCATTGGAAAAGACTCTGATGCTGAGAGGGATTGGGTGCAGGAGGAAAAGGGGATGACAGAGGATGAGATGGCTGGATGTCATCACCGACTTGATAGACGTGAGTTTGAGTGAATTCTGGGAGATGGTGATGGACAGGGCAGCCTGACATGCTGCAATTCTTGGGGTCGCAAAGAGTCAGACATGACTGAGCGACTGAACTGACTGACTGATAGCATCCTGGACAGAGGAAACAAACACTTGTCACAAATGCGAAAATCAAGAACAGAGGCAAGAAAGCTATATGGCTATCGCAAAAGTTGAAGTGAGCAATGATGGAAGCAAGGACCAGGCGGAAGGTAGTATACATACAGAGAAATGGATGCAGTGAAGAAATATGGTAAAATGATAACGACTTGTGATTCCCCAGGGGAATATAAGTGAGGGAGAAGTCAAAGAATACTCCCAGGCTTCTGGGCAGTGAATGTAAATGCTACAAGCTGCACGAAGCCACTATTCACCAAAATATGCAAGAGCCCACATAGGGGAAATAAGCATGTGTTTGATTTTCGACTTGAAAAGTTTAAGGTGCTTTGTAACATAATAGAGGTCAGGCTATAGAGGTCATTTTATGAAACAATATTGAGCTCAGAAGATGGATCTTTTCTGGCAAAATAAATGTAAAAGTCTTATAAAGATGTGATCCATAAGGAAAAATGTATAAGCAAAAGAGCATCAATACTTAAGTCCCAAGAAGTTCCAAACTTTAGTATCCTAGCAGATGCCCTTTACTTCCATGTAGATGTAGAAAGTTGAATAAGCCACCTAATATACACACTACAACAAATAGAATAATCTGTATAGACCACACAAATCATATTTCAAAGAAACCAGAGCACCATGTGAGCCATAGGCACAAATGAATTGAAATCTCAGAGGCAAGGGGGCCAATCCAAATTGGGTTGGCTATCACTGCCCATGTTCAAGACTGAGGGCTTTATAGAGTTTGGTCACAGCATGCTTGAGTGCTAAGTTTCTGCAGCTGTGTCTGACTCTTTGTGACCATGGACTATAGCCCACCAGGCTCCTCTGTCCATGGGATTCTCCAGGCAAGAATACTGGAGTGGGTTGCCGTGACTTTTTCGAGGGGATCTTCCAACCCAGGGATCTAACCTGTGTCTCCTAAATTGGCTGGGTGGTTCTTTACCACTAGCACCACTTTGGAAGTTGGTCATGGACTTAGTATCAATTTTGGTTCACACAGATTTAATAAAATAGTTGAAAAGATCAGCAAACTCTTGGCAGAGAAATAAAACCCTTGGAAACAGATTGAAAAGTTACAGAGCCTTGAAAGAGCAGCCAAGGAATGATCAGGAGGTTTGAGGACTAGAAAGCATCTTCCAAATGCAGAAGAAGAAGAAGAAGAAGAAGAAGAAGAAACCTTCTATAATCTTTTAGTGCTTCATAGGCAAAATCTTGCCAGAGAGAGAGAACTACTTCAAGCACATATTTTGGATCTCCCTCAGATTTGCTTACTGAAGTTTCAAAGAAAGAGGCTAGAGAGCAAAGTTCAAAATGTCTGAAGGGTGGAGCTGAATATCTTTTATTCTTTTTGGAGATGAGGAAACAGAGATGCTCCAGAATTGAAATAAAAAGTCAGGGAATTCCCTGTATGAGAAAGAGGAACAAACCAGAAGTGGCCTGACCCTCCTAAAACATCAAACATAATTCCTCCAGAGTCTTAAAAGTCTAAGATCAAGATGTTAGTAGGGTTGATTCCTTCCGAAGCTTCTCTCCCTGTTTTAAAGATGACTGCCTTCTTGTTGTGTCCTTATCTGATATTTCCTCTATACCTACATGTATCTGTACCTATATTTATCTTCTAATATAAGAACATCAGTCATATTGGATTAGGACCCACCCATAGGATCACATTTTACCTTATTGTCACATTCAAAGTACAGGGAGTTAGTACTTCAACATATGGATTTTGAAGGGTTAAAATTAAGCCCAGAACTATATGTAATTTATACATCAATAAGTAACAAAAACATGTAAATCAAAGTAGAAAATTTATAGGTGAGTAGGAAAAAAACATTCAGAAATTGAGACCGAAATGAAACAAGTTCAAAATAAGAAAACCAAGAGTTTGTGAATTAGCGCATCCAAAGGAAACATGATTTTAAAAGGACGATGTTCTCAAATGAATCAAATGTTCTTCAGATATTAAAGTGAGGATCCAGAAAAGTATTTTGTCTTTACAAAAGGGAAAGCCACTGTTGACCTTTGTGAGGGCAGTTCTACTGGAGTGGAAAGGGTTATATAAATATTCAAGTGGGTTGAGTAGGGAATGGGTGGTGAAAAAGAAGAATAAGAGTGAGGAAACTTCATTTGAGAGACTCACCTGAGAATAAGAAATGAAATGCAAGTAGCTGGAGGGAAGTATGGGCTTGAAAGTAGTTACTATGGTTTTAGTTTTGACTGAAGCTTACTTTTAATAAAAGATGGAAAAGATCTGGATGTCCTATTGCTGGGGAAATGTGGGGAATAGTGAGGCAGTAGTGGAAGATACATAGAGGAGGTCCATAAAAGCTGAAAGGGAGTTGGGATACAGAGCATCAGTTGAGTAGTTTGTGTTTGAAGAGATGGTCAGCTCCTGCATTGTCTTATCAAAGTATATAATAAATGATTACTTTTACCATTTTTCCAACAATAAAAATATTTTTTACAATTCTTACAACATATCTTAAAACTCACAATCCTTATAGTTTTAGACAACCTGTATTTATTTAGATTTACTTACATTTTCCCCCCACTCCCACTTTACACTTCATTTGCTTCCTCTTTCATCTGGGATTATTTTCCTTCTAGCTAAATGACTTCCTTTTGTATTTCTGTTATTGTGAGTTATTCTGACACAGGCTTCTACATCATAGCCAAAAGCAAAAGTCTTAGCCATTGGTCCTTCATTATTGTTGTTGTTCATTCGCTAAGTCGTGTCCATCTCTTTGCGATCCCATGGACTGTAGCATGCCAGGTTTCCCTGTCCTTCACTATTTCCCAGAGTTGGTCCCTCATCTTGAATTCAATCAATATTTATTGGGTACAGCTCTTTTTCTCACTGAGAAAGATGATGGGGAAATGAGAAAGAACTGCTAATAGCAGAGGAAGGATAAGGACCTACAACCAACTGTTTGTATTCAAAGTTGGAATGTGTACTAAATAGAAGCAAAAGTACATTTGGGCAAAGATAAACAGAGGGAGGAGTAATAATAAAAGGTGATAAAGGACGATAAAGATGAGTGTTGATTCTTGTATCTGCAGATGAAAGTCCAAATTCCAAGCCAACCCTTATAAACTTGGTGACAATAAGGATAAACAAAACTTGTATAAATTTCTAGTCCCAGTCCTAAAATAAGAAAAATAATGCTTTGTTTTATGGAATGGATATAAAGATTAAGATAATAATATATTCAAAATTAGGATATATAATAATATATTCAACACATGGTACAAAGCCTGTTATCTAATAAAAGTTTTATAAATTTAGCAATTATTAAAAATTCAAGAAGGGTTTCATGGATATTGTATGATGTATCACTGTAACATTGTATCATGAAAAATAAGTAGATCTTCAATAGGATATTATTAATAGACTCAGTAATCTGCCTGGTAAAAGATCAGCAAGAACAATGACTGGAGATATGAATGAGACTACCATGTTTATGGCACAGCAAAGACAAAAATTGCTGGCTCTGGTGCCCTGAGATATTTAGTACAGCTCAATTTTGGAGGAAGGTTTTTTGTAGGCTTTGAGTACCATGAGAAAATAGTAATTCATAAGATAAATTGGAGGTGTGTCCTGAGTGGATTAAACATCATTACAGATAATGTGCAGCAGTGATTAGTTGACCATCTTACCAAGCAAGTTCAGACTTATATATATATATATATATATATAATGCATGGTATAGAAAGAAGGATCATCCAGATCTTCTAGTTCTATAATTGCCTGACCACATCTCCCACTTCCCACTTCAGTGCTAGCCATCTTGGTAGACTGATCAGTGAAAAAAATTTTCACCAGGAATAGAATATTTCATTTATTTTTACCTTAGAAGATTTTAGATCTTTTTTTTTTAACCCTAGTTCCCAGTTTTTCTTTTGCAACACCTTTTCTTACTGTACAAACCATAGAACAGACATTCTCTCTTCCTTTCCTCCATGTCCCCCTAGTCTTTTTAATAAGTCTTCATCCTTGTTTGTACATAATATATTTAGATATAGATAGATCAATATAGATCTATATCGATCTATCTATATACCTGACACAGCTGTTAGAAAAACAACTTTGCAAATCAAAGATTCACCAAGGGGATTATGCTTCTGCTTTGCTAAACCAATAGAGAGTATATACCATGAAATGATCAATTTATCACCTCTGGTGCTAAGTGAAATTCTCTGGAATCAGCATATGATAATCCAGACACATGGCTTTGGGTGTGGAGTAGAGGTAAAGCCTTGTGCATGTGTGTGTTAGTCATTTAGTCGTGTTTGACTCTTGCAACCCCATGGACTGTAGCCCACCAGACTCCTCTGTCCACGGAATTCTCCAGGCAAGAATACTGGAGTGGGTTGCTATTTCCTTCTCCAGGGTATCTTCCTGATGTAGGGACTGAATCTTGGTCTCCTGCATTCCAGGCAGATTCTTTACTGTCCAAGCCACTAGGAAAGCCCTAGAAGTAAAGCCTTAATACATGGAAACAACTCAACTTTTGTAATTTCTTTGCTCCCTCACTCTACCACTGACCATCTTTCAGAATTATGACATATCTCATTCAAGTATACTTGAAAACCAATTCTGAGAGGGATTTCAGGAAGATTAGGCTTTGTTATATGATTCTGGACAACTCAGCTTCTGATGGAATGAATTTATCCTCCTCATGTCAGGCAATGATTTGAAGGAATCCACAGAAAACCACTCATTTCTTCAAGTTTTATTTAAGGTTGATTTCCTACTATTTTGTAAAAGGCACTAAACTAAGTGATCTCAGGAAGTGTACTCACAGAAGGTAGCAGTGGATATGGGCATGAAAATCATCAGTAACCCTGCTCTCCTAGGAGCACTTAAGAAGACACTTTCTGAGGCTGACAGATTTCAAAGTATCATGAAAAAGATGGTCAATAAATATGTTTAACATACAGAAGGCCATAGAGAGGAAGAAGTTGGCTTGTTTACTATTGTCAAAAGCCATAGTACAAAAGGTATTTATTGGTAGGTATCATCACCTTTGACTGTGTAGATCACAACAAACTGGAAAATTCCTCAAGAGATGGGAATACCACATCACCTTACCTGCCTCCTGAGAAATCTGTATGCAGGTCAAGAAGCAACAGTTAGAACCGGACATGGAACAACAGACTAGTTCCAAATTGGGAAAGAAGTAGATCAAGGGTGTATATTGTCACCCTGCTTATTTAACTTACACACAGAGTAAGTATATCATACAAAATGCCAGGCTGGATGAAGCACAAGCTGAAATCAAGATTGCCAGGAGAAGTATCAATAACCTCAGATACAAAGGTGACATCCCCCTTTATGGCAGAGAGTGAAGAGGAACTGAGGAGCCTCTTGATGAAAGTGAAAGAGGAGAGTGAAAAAGCTGGCTTGAAACTCAACATTAAAAAAACTAAGATCATGGCATCTGGTCCCATCACTTCATGGTAAATAGATGGGGAAACAATGGAAACAGTGACAGACTTCATTTTCTTGGGTTCCAAAATCACTGCAGATGGTGACTGCAGCCATAAAATTAAAAGACGCTTGCTCCTTGGAAGAAAAGCTGTGACCAATCTAGATAGCATATTAAAAAGACATTGCTGATAAAGGTCAGTCTAGTCAAAGCTATGTTTTTTCCAGTAATCATGTATGGATGTGAGAGTTGGACTATAAAGAAAGCTGAGTACCAAAGAATTGACGCTTTTGAACTGTGGTGTTGGAGAAGACTTGAGAGTCCCTTGGACTGCAAGTAGATCCAACCAGTCCATCCTAGAAGAAATCAGTCCTGAATATTCATTGGAAGGACTGATGTTGAAGCTGAAGCTCCAATACTTTGGCCACCTGATGGGAAAAACTGACTCATCTGAAAAGACCGTGATGCTGGGAAAGATTGAAGGCAGGAGGAGAAGGGGATGAGCAAGCTCTGGGAGTTGTTGATAGATAGGGAGGCCTGGCGTGCTGCAGTCGGTGGGGTCTCAAAGAGTCAGACCTGACTAAGCGACTGAACTGATGGTCAGCTTTGGCTTCCCTGGTGGCTCAGACAGTAAAGGATCTGTCAGCAATGCAAGAGATCCAGATTTGATCCCTGGGTCGGGAATATCTCCTAGAGAAGGGAATGGCTACCCACTCCAGTAATTCTTGCTTGGAGAATTTTATTCACAGAGAATCCTGGTGGGCTACAGTCCATGGGGTCACAAAGTGTTAGGTATGGTTAAGCGACTAACATTTCACTTGCATTGTCAGCTTAAGTAAGCAGCTGGAGTTATGTAGAAGTGGACAGAGATGTAAGAAACTCCCCAAGAGAATTTCAGCCAATTTTACATGGCCATTCATTTGTGATGTCGTAAGTGATATCAATATATTTTATTGGATCCAATCACCTTCGAAGTCCCTTCCAAAATGAAAGCACTGTTTTAGAACCAAGGTATACTTTGGCACATGTATGAAATCTCTCTTCTATTATTCCTAAAATATCTTTTACTGTCTAATCACCTCTTAATGTTAGAAATTTCTAAAATCCAGGAAACCCTTTAATTGGCACTACTTGAGATTCCTCAAGCCCCAGTGCAATTGTTTTTCAAAGTATGTTCTTAGATTCCCCTACAGAAAAATCACAGAAATAGCTTATTAAAAATATACATTTCTATATCCCTCCACAGACATACTGAGTCAAAGTCCTTAGGGACGGTTACCAGAAATATCCATTGTAACAAGCCCTATTCTCTGGGATAAATCATAAAACTGCTACTACCAAGAGCAAGGAAACTCAGCAAAATGGATCTATGGTTCCCAATTTGGCTCCATATAGACATATATCATTGAAACTTCAAAACAAATGCCTAAGCTGCATCCCACAACAGGATAATAAATTGAAAGCTCTAGGGCTGACATTGCATTTCTTTCCTTAGAAGGGCCAATTTGAGTATCACAACCTTTGTAACTCCACGGCACATTGTAGAGAATGTTATTTTTGTACTAATCACACTTTTGTAGTTATTTATGTTTTAGTGTCTTCATCACACTTCCCCATGATCACCTAGAGTGGGAACTACAACTTCAGTATACACAGTAGGCACCAAGGGTATACACATATTTAACGGTAAGTGAAATATTGTAGAAAAGTCTAGAATTTGTACATGCTCTAAAATAATTTGTGGAATATCAAAGTTTATGCTTCCTGGGAGGAAATATTTGAACATATATTTTGGTAGTCTATTTCTCCATTTCTGAAGCTTAAGTATCACTCTAGCATATTTTAGACTACCCAGAACTAGTAACATATTTTGACTACTCAGAAGTAGTCTTTTGACTAAACATTAATAAAGTTTCTAAGTCATGAACAAACTAAGATTTATCACTTGTCCTAGGGCTGACATTGTCATTACTCTTAATTACTCCCTAACTCTCACACATTATTCACTGTGTCCCCAGAGAAGGGAAATGAGTATAGAGTTCTGCTTTAAGAAAAAATAAATTCTTCCTGAGGTTACATCCTTTATACTCAAAATAGCTACCATATTTGTAAATGGATCACATTGATCTCTTTTAGGGGTCACTGAATAAGCAGAAAGGGGGTAAGCAAATATATACACATATATGTACATAGGTATCCACACATTTAAATGCCTGACAGGCAAAACAGCAACTCAAAATCTATGGGTCTAATTTTTTTAAAAATATTTTAAAACCATTTAAAAGCCAATGTCTCATAGTCACAAGTTGACACCTGGCTCAAAGGCAATGCATGTGCAAATCTAAAGCCACAGAGGAAATATCAGAGTTTCATCTTCAAAATAAAGTGGAAATTCTTAAATGCAGTGCCTGGTGGCTTCTCTACATCTTTACTGGAGCTCAGCAGAGTGAGGGAACTTGGATGAATGGACCTTTGTTCACACTAGATTGAAGACTCCTTGGGAGCAAGAATCCCATCAGTTTTGTTGGCTACAGCATGCTGAGAACTTAACACAGTGTCTGTTACATAAATTTTGTTTAGTGTTTATTAATGACTGGATGAAAGTCATGCTCATGAAGCATTGCACTGATAATTGATACATCAGAACTCTGTAAAATAAGAATATGGAAAAAGTCTTTCTAGTTCCTAAAACCAAATGTTTCTTAGAGGGTATTCAAAGTTGCTTTAGAGTTTATTTCACAAATAAAATATAACCTGAAGGCTTACTATAATAAAGAATGACCAAGAACTCCAGGTAAAAAATGATCAAAACTTAGTCCTTTAAAATTGTATAATGAGAGTAGAAGCAAAGATCTTTCTTAAAATAATCTTAAAACCCTACAACAGAAGTGGAGAAAAAATTATGTTAGAGAATAATTTTTGATGGATTAGAGTTAACTAATTTTCTAGAAATCAGAAAGGAAATACAGAATTAGTTCCATAACATCTGCCATCCAACTATTTCAGTCTAATACTCCTAACACAAAATATATATCAGGCACAAGAGGTGATTCTTCCCACATTACATAACTAAGACATTGACTTTGGCAACAATTCTTACATGTAGTATAAAACAGATTACCTGTTTGCAAAGATGGATGCCTCAGATTCAAAGAGAAAGGACATTTCTGTAGCTGAAAATTGCATGTAGCTTTCCCACAGGGAAAAATCCATCTTTAATTGCAACTTTTAACAGCATTTACATGACCTAAAACACATTTATAAGAGCCACTTGGTGTTTTCATGCCTTTGATTTGGGGTAATTATTTTTCTAGCTGAAAGATTTCTAACATCTTTCATATTACTTTTGCTATAAACAGAAGATTTTCGATTTTCAGTTTCCTCTCTGCTTAAGAAAAAAGAAAAGAAGAGGCATTCTCTCAAATATCATTTTCACAGCAAAAAATGATTCCCCCAAGATAATTAGGCAAGAGGATGGTTAATTAACACAGCTTGAGGAAGTAATCCCATATCTGACATAGCCATGTGTCTGAGTCATTTAGACCCATTAGTTTCATGAGCATTTATCTCCCAGAGATTGGCTGGGTGAGTGTAGCTACTACTTAGCGACTACACAACAACAACAGCTACATGAATGGTCTCCTCACTTCCATTCATGCTGAGGATACCCATTCTCCAAACAACAGCCACCATGACCTTTTACACAAAATCCCTCCCAGTGAGTCCCCCTGACATTTAGAAAAAACAAAAATTTTACTCCATGTTCTACAAAGTCCTTATGATTTAGTTAGGATTATTTAGGAAAATTTTGAGACAGAAAAAGTATAAGATTTGGATGTATGTAGTTTAACAGATTTGACCTAGAAATGTGATCTGAAGGAGTCCCAATGTCCACTATACCAACACTTTCATTCTGTCTATTTTTCCCCTCTGTTCCTGTATTTAGACTACTGAGTTGTATAAATTTTAAAACCTTATTTATATCCCCTCCTAACTAGAATCATCCCAAGTTTCTGCAGCAGAAACACAGACTCTGCTACTGAAATTGACTGATGGATAACTCAGGAATCTAAAAGAAGTATCATTTTAACTCAGATGGTGTTTGTTTTGAATACTTTTGCTTTTGCATCTCAACATTAAAAATTAAAGCTTCGGCCAACATTATTAAACCGGTATGATTCTTAGAGGTACATCAAGAGCAAAAAGGAAATCATTATCTGTAGATATAAGCAATCAGCCTGGAGAGGAAGAAGAGTCCAGATATGGGCACCTCGGAACTGGTTGCCCAACCTGATTGCCTGTCACCTGGTGATCCAGAGGCTCCTCTCATACCCTCAATCTCTGTCTCCTTTTCAGTTTCACCTTGGATTCATCATATTATTAGCCTTGGTAGAAACAAACTTTGGGATTTTTGATAATTATTGATATTTTGTTTTTCAGTCTCTGCTTCTACTAGTATTATTTCCTTTCTTCTACTTTTTTGAGATCAAACCAGTCAATCTTAAAGGAAATCAACCCTGAATATTCATTGGAAAGACTGATGTTGAAGCCGAAGCTCCAATACTTTGGCCTCCTGATGCAAAGAACCGACTCATTGGAAAACACTCTGATGCTGAGAAAGATTGAGGGCCAGAGGAAAAGGGGGTGACAGAGGATGAGATGATTGGATGGCATCACTGATTCAATGGACAAGAGTTTGAGCAAACTTCAGAGGATGGTGAAGGACAGGGAAGACTGGCATGCTGTAGCCCATGGGTTCACAAAGCATCAGACATGACTTAGTGACTGAACAACAATCTTTAATAATAATTCTTGTCTTAAAATCTGAATTTTCTGATATAAATTTACTATAGCTTTTTTTTGGCTAGTGTTTATGTGATACTATCATTTTTAATTCCTTTTCTTTCAACTTTACACAAGATGAATATATTGTAAGCAACATGTGAGACTTTTTTCCCCTCAAATTTGGTTGATGATTGCAGTAGGTTGAATAGTGACCCATAAAAGCATACTGAGTCAGCCCCTGTGCCCTACTCCTTTATGCTGACTAGTATATAGGTAAGATTTCTGGAGTTCCAGATATCATTTTGAAACATAAGGCATCTTAAAGTTAGATGATATGTGATACAAGTTGGAGGGAGGAAAATCATAAGAAGATTGGATTTCCACTGAATGCTAGTCCAAATTCCGGGCTCTTTTCTTCTATATTCTTAAAGTTACTATTATTCCCATACACTACTATGAAGAGCTGACTCAAAGTCATATCTGAATACAATTTTAGGGGACTATTAATACTTAAGTAAACCAATGGGGAAACAGTGGAAACAGTGTCAGACTTCATGTTTTTGGACTCCAAAATCACTGCAGATGGTGATTGCAGCCATGAAATTAAAAGACGCTTACTCCTTGGAAGGAAAGCTATGACCAACCTGGACAGCATATTAAAAAGCAAAGACATTACTTTGTCAACAAAGGTCCATCTAGTCAAGGCTATGGTTTTTCCAGTAGTCATGTATGGATGTGAGAGTTGGACTATAAAGAATGCTGAGTGCAGAAGAATTGATGCTTTTGAACTGTAGTGTTGGAGAAGACTCTTGAGAGTCCCTTGGACTGCAAGGAGATCCAACCAGTCCATTCTGAAGGAGATCAGTCCTAGGTGTTCATTGGAAGGACTGATGCTAAAGCTGAAATTGCAATACTTTAGCCACCTCATGAGAACAGTTGACTCATTGGAAAAGACTCTGATGCTGGGAGGGACTGCGGGCAGGAGGAGAAGGGGACAGCAGAGGATGAGATGGCTGGATGGCATCACCGACTCGATGGACATGAGTTTGGGTGAACTCCTGGAGTTGGTGATGGACAGGGAGGCCTGGCGTGCTGCAATTCATGGGGTTGCAAAGAGTCAGACATGACTGAGCGACTGAACTGAACTGAAACCTGTTATTATTTTTCTGATATAAACAGATTTTTGTACATCAGCCAATAACAGATAATATTAAAACTCAGTACATACTTTTCCTCCAAAATATCTCACCTAAAAGAACTTCCTAGCATCAAAACATATGTTGATTGGAAGAATGCTTATGTAAAATCAATTTGGATTTTGTTATATTTTATCTACTGTATTACTTGCTATTTCTACTAATATTTCTATTCACAATTTTGCTCTCTTCTTTTTTCCTTTTTCTGTCATATTAGGTTTCTTTGGGGTTCTATAAATATTCCTTCTACTAATGATATGAGTTGTGTGACAGTTAACAGCTTATATTATTTACAGTCTTTGCTTTTTAGAGTAAAACAGGAAACCATCAAATGCAATAATTTACTCAGCTGCACAACACAGGGTACTCCAGTCCTATTGAAGAAGGATAATTGTTATGATTATTTAATTACATATACAATGCCTGTTATTAGCTATTTATTGATATATGACTACTTGAGATCTGCTGCCTCTCATGTAAGTGAGAACACTGATTTTTCAATCAAACATAATTTCCAATGCTGGTACATGGAAAGAAATGTAACTCTTCCCATCAGATTTATTGGATAGCACCATTCTTGCCAGATTTCATATTGACATGTAATCTATATTAATGTCAAAGTTTTATATTTATAATTGTCAGATAAAGCCTAACCTCTAACATGTCAATAGTGGAAAGGATACATGTTGAAAACATAAATTTACATATTAGTTTTGGATATGTAAATTAGTTTTGAATGTGTAAATATGTGTCAAGTGAATGAAACTAATCCTGCTGCTCTATGCACAGATTCCTCCTTCTTGGGAGGAATCAGTAACCTGAGGTGTGCTTCAACTTGGTAGTTTATTCTTTGTGGTCTTGGAGGAACAGTTACCACAAATAAAGTATAAAACTTATAACTTCTGAGAGTGCCTGCATTCAGTCTTTACTGCAGGGTTATCAAATGAGAATGTGGAAAAATGGAACAAGGTAGCTGGGCAGAGTGTGTAAGCTATCCTACCATGATAACTGGGATTTAGAAGCATATCTAATCTAGTTGAAGGAGAACAAAACCATCCTTTAACCACCAATATCCTTTTGTAATTAGTGAAAATTACATTCTATACTGAGTAGTAAAGGACATCAAGAAAAAAAAATCAGAATTAGGTTCTCACATTATCACCTTAGATATTGAGGTTCCGGAAAGCTCCATCCCTTTGATAGGGATGTCTTCTAAAAGAGATTCACTGGGGAGATCTGTATTGCTTTGTTGGGGGGTGGGGAATTACAGAAATATACAAGGCTTATTGGTGCTATTTTCTTCTACCACAAAGTCCCAGCTATTTCAGTTTAGAGCTTTATTTTTTGTTTGTTTTATCACTGCTAAATCTCCCTGATAGCTCTGTTAATTAGGAAAAATTTTTAACTATTTTAGGCTTCATTTTTTTCTGTAAAATATGGAGCAATAATAGTATTTATTCCAAAGTGTTACTGTGAAGATTAAATGAATCATATGACATTTATTTACTTAAAACGGAGCCTGAGAGACAAAGTAAAATCTGAACATTAATGACCACTCCCTGATTGTAATGGTAATCACATGGTAATCACATGCTGATTATCATCACAGTTATCCCAGCATTCATCACTGATCCTTAACCTTGAATTCTGAGTTTTACATAGCTTACATATAAAAGTGGAGGATTCACTGCATCAGGAAGCATACCTGATATATTTCTTCTTGACTAGGTGGTGGAGCCTTATTATTTCTGCATGTATTGAGTGAATGAAACTAATCCTGCTGCTCTATTCACAAATGGTTGGACTAGGAAATGGTTATGAGTTGAAGATTGAAAAGAATCATACATTATGGAAACAGATACACATATATACAGAGAGAGAGAGAGGAGCCCAGATTCAGTAACCCTCTATCTCATTTCCCTTTTCTCTGAAAACTCTATATTCTAATCCTCTTTTCCTAGCATTTCTTCTTGTCCACTGTCTGATTTATCCATTAGCCTAAATCTACAAGATTTAACTCTGATAAAATGAAAATAATTATTACAATAATATCTCCTGGCTCCTACAAGAGATCCTGTATTTAAAGGCTCCTCATTAGCCTCGCCTACTTATGCTGTCAAATATTATTTCTTGGAAAACAAAGTTGCCTTATTTAGCTGATTTGTTATCTCCTCCTTGGGACAGTATTTTTTTTTTCTCTGCAATAGTGAAGACAACACTCCTTGTCTAAACACAAATTTTTAACCCTTGGCCTCAAAATTTAATTTATATGCCTTCAACTGGACCTCACTGGCTCAACATAGGAAAAAAATATATATGTATGTGTATACACACACACACACACACACACACACACACACACACACACATATGTATTATCCAGAAGCCTAAAGATGCAATTCATTGAAGGATAGAACATTGTCAACCAACTACTTTGAACTTTAGAGAAAACATGTTTCATATTAAAAGTTAGTTTATGTAAATTATTTTCTATACAGAGAGCCATTTATCTCTGTAACCATTTACTTTAAGATTTAAATTTAATATGGATTAAAATTTATTTTTAAAAATTGCTTCTTGGAGATACCCCAGTTGGACCTGAATTGAGCTTTACATAATATGTCATTTCTCTTTCTTTACTTATTTAATCCATCACTTGGCAGATGCATTCTCAGGAAGCATTTACACTTCCCATAAATGCCTTAGAACTTGAACGAGAGAAGGCACTAGAATTTTAAGACACACTTGGACACCCACACAAGCTAACATGGCACCCAACCTTCAAATGTGGCAGAAGAGTGAAAGCATAATGTATCAGAGAACAGCATATACAACAGCATATGGATTACTGGTGGTTGTATCAACAGGCAAGATAGTTGTCAGCTGTGCTGTTTCTCAAGATGGATTGCAGAGATCAAGATGATCCCATGATATGAAATGTCACAACTTAGCTTTTATTCTTTCACTAGCCAGTAGGAATAATTTTTAAAAAAGAAAAAAAAATAGAATTTGGGGATTATGTTATTGCCTGTTAAGACACTGCAGTCAATATGCTAGCAGATTTGAAAAACAGCAATGGCTACAGGACTAGAAAAGGTCAGTTTTCATTCTAATCCTAAAGAAGAGCAATGCCAAAGAATGTTCAAATTACTGTACCATCATGCTTATTTCACATGCTAGCAAGGTAATGCTAAAATCCTTCAAGCTAGGCTTCAACAGTATATGAACAGAGAACTTCCAGATGTACAAGCTGGATTTTGAAAAGACAGAGGAACCAGAGATTAAATTGCCAACATCTGCTGCATCATAGAAAAAGCAAGAGAATTCCAGAAAAACATCTACTCCTGCTTCACTGACCACTCTGAATCCTTTGACAAATTGTGGAAAATTTTTAAAGTGATGGAAGTACCAGACCACCTTACCTGCTCCCTGAGAAATCTGTATGCAGGTCAAGAAGCAACAGTTAGAATCAGATATAGAACAATAGTAGTGTTTGTTGCTCATTTGTGTCCCACTCTGCAACCCCTGGACTATAGCCTGCCAGGTCCTCTGTCCATAGGATTCTCCAGGTAAGAATAGTGGAGTGGGTTGGCATTCCCTTTTCTAGGGGAATCTTCTCAACCCAGGGATCGAACCTGGGTCTTCTGCATTACAGGAAGATTCTTTACCATCTGAGCTACCATGGAAACATGAACTGGTTCAAAATTGGGAAAGAAGTACATCAAGGCTGTATGTTGTCAGCTGGCTTATTAACTTCTATGCAGAGTACATCATGCAAAATGCTGGACTGGATGAATCACAAGTTGGAATCAAGATTGCAGGGAGAAATATCAACAACTTCAGAATGCATATGATACTACCCTAATGGCAGAAAGAGAAGAGGTACTGAAGGGACTCTTGATAAAAGTGAAAGAGGGGAGTGAAAAAGCTGGGTTAAAACTCAACACTCAAAAAACTAAGATCATGGCATCCAGTTCCATCACTTCATGGCAAACATACAGGGAAAAATGGAAATAGTGGCAGATTTTATTTTCTTGGGCTCCAAAATCACTGCAGACTGTGATTGCAGCCATCAAAATAAAAGACGCTTGCTCCTTGGAAGAAAAGCTATGGCAAACTTAGACAGGGTATTAAAAAGCAGAGGCATTACTTTGCTGACAAAGGTCCATATATTCAAAGCTGTGGTTTTTCTATTAGCTATGTATGGGTGTGGATGTAAGAGCTGGACCATGAAGAAAGCTGAATGCAGAAGAATTGATACTTTCAAACTGTAGTACTGGAAGAGAAGTCCCTTGGAGTGCAAGGAGATCAAACCAATCAATCCTAAAGGAAATCAATCCTGAATATTTATTGGAAGGACTGATGTTGAAACTGAAGCTCCAAAATTTGACCATTTAATGCAAAGAGCCTATTCATTGGAAAAGATCCTGATGCTGGGAAAGATTAAGGACAGGAAGAGAAACAGGTGACAGAGGATGAGATGGTTGATCCCATCACCATTCAATGGACATGATTCAATGGACATGAGTTTGAGCAGACTCCAGGAGATGGTAGGGGGTAGGGAAACCCAGTGCGCTGCAGTCCACATGGTTGCAAAGAGTTGGACACAACTTGGTGACTGAATAACAACAACAGAAGTAGAAAAGAATTGCTGCACCAGCTATCTGTAAAAAAGTATCTATTGAACCAAAGATACAGAAATATTTTTAAAACAACTGTTGTGTTTGCTTTTGCTGTGCTTGGAACATGGAATATTGTCTATTTTCAAGTAGAATCTAGTCAGCTCGAAGTGACAAGATTAGACTATGAAAACAATTTGGATTCAGTACTGGTGCAACAGGTTGAAACTGTGCCATCATTCTAAGATCATCTTATGCAGAATACCATGGTTAGAAAAAAGAGTGGATTCAGATTTAAAGAATCTGTTTTTCTGACCACCAAGGGCAGTGAAGTCAACCTAAACTGCAGTCGGCAATATGCTTAGTTCTATGTCAAAATGGTTCTCTAGAAAGAAGGATGCCTGCATCAATTGCTACATAATTTTAGTTACCACGTGCTGTATCTGTTGCTAGATTTCATTGATTCTGGAGCTTTCACACCTGTCAGCGCTCTAGAAGGAACTGTTCCTATTAAGTCTTCGTCCACACCTTTAGGGGTCCCAGTCACCTCACTTGGAATAGCTTAACCATTTCTTCCAACCATCCAACTTCTCATCCTTCAGGGCACATTCAAGTTCTTCTTTAGTGGAGCTTTCTCCAATAGTAGTTATCTTTATTTTTCAAGTGTTTGAGGGTTAATCTTGTCTCCTTTCAAGTAGATTTTTAAAGTGTCCAGTTTATCAGATATTTCAATTGTACTAATGATCACAAAGGAAGCTTGAGTTGTGTTTTGTTTGTTTCTTTTCATTGTTGTGCAATCATGTTGGAAGTTTGGCCAACAGAATCATAGAATGGACATGAAAGTAATAGACACATTTATAGACAGGGACCTAATTAAAAGATACAACAAAATCCTATTTATGATTCTTCTATATCTTCCATTCCAGGGTAACATCTGAAGCTCTTGTAAAGAATATTTAGCACCAAGTTCAAAGACTGGAGCCCCGAGTCATTACCTTTAGAAGTGCTGCATAGGAGACTTATCCAAATAGCAATATCAAAACTAAATGTTATGTCAATGAAAAATAACCTCATATTTTAAAACAATTAATTTTTTAAAATTACAATAAAAAGTTAACTACCCTGAGTGATATATTGCTTGCTCTATTTATTCATTATAAAATTTAATACATGCTTGACACTTAGAACATGCTATGTGCCGCATGCTTGGCACATAGTAAATGCTTAATAATGCTAGTTGCTATCATAATTACTTCTACTAATATAGTTCTACTAATGCAATCCTTTCAACTAAAATTCAATGGGCACTAACTAGGGAATAAGCATGCTCTAAGCACTGCAGAAAAATTAAGTTAATAAATACTACCTTTGTTCTGAAAAAGTTCACAGTTTATTAAAAATAATAATTATAGTAATAAAATATCTGGCATCTATTGAACAAAGCCTCCTTAAAATAACAACATATCACAATCAGTTTACAGTTGTAAAAACTAAGGCACAAATGGATGAAATTCAGTGCCCGATATCACAAAGTTGATAATCGGAAGGCCAACATTTACATCTAAGTTAGAAAGTCTAGCTTCAGAGCCCATGCTTTTATTTTTCCCTGCCATGCTGCCAGTGAGAATTGTGTGACTTGACGGAGGAGCTGTGTAAAGAACACGAAGAAGACATTTCAGTGAGAGGGTGACACTAGAATGAAATTTGACAGATGAGTAGAAGTTTGCCAAGTGCACTATAGTGTTAAGGATACAATGTTTAATTAATAAATTATTTACTGTGGATTCTCATTGACTAATGAAGCTAATTTTAGGAATCACTGGACTAGACAGTGTAACAGCTCTTAATTGGTAATGACTCCTAATTGCAAGAAGGAGAAATCCAGCTTAAACTGTACTTAGGAAAAAGGAGAGAAGTACTTATGAAGTCACATGAGAGGCTCAAATGATATAATTAGGACAATGCCTCTCTGCTTTGATTTTTATGAAGACCTTCCCCCCATATTTGGGGGCGGGGGGAAGTGGACAACATTTACTCAGGGCTTATATTTTATGGGACTATTAATCTCTACAGAAAAAGTACTGAGATGGAGACATTTTCACTGAGATGGAGACATTTTTCCTCCTAGGCACACAGGAAGGCCCATTGTCTAGCAGCATTTCCATTTTATTGGAGTCATGTAACTGAGCTCTTGCCAATGACTTGTGGGAGGAAATTATCTAAGTTCACTCAGGCTTGGTTCTTAGACACTTTTCTGTGTCTTCCACCACCTTTCCCTAGTGCCATGATCTTACAACCACGTTTCATATGGTGAAGTCACAAGAAAGAGTATGGCCCAAACCAAACTGGATTCTCCTTGACATATATATATATGTATACACACACATATATATATCTTTATTTTGTTATGTTGCTGAAATGTCAGGGTTAATTTGTTACTGTAGCATATTCTAGCTTATGCTGGTTAAAACAATACCTGATTTATGTGAGTTTTGGATAAATCTTGGTGGACTAATTTGTCTTGCATGCTAATCTCTGAATTATATAACATGCAAGAGTTCAGAACAATCCAAATGGCCAGGTCTAACTTGGAACTGCTTATTTAAATTATATGCACAGTACATCATGTGAAATGCCAGACTGGATAAAGCACAAACTGGAATCAAGATTGCCAGGAGAAATATCAATGACCTCAAATATTCATATGACACCATCCTTATGGCAGAAAGTGAAGAGGAACTAAAGAGCTTCTTGATAAAAGTGAAAGAGGACAGTGAAAAAGCTGACTTAAAACTCATATTGAGTTCAAAAAAAATAAGATCATGGCATCCTGTTCTAGCACTTCATGGCAAATAGATGGGAAAACAATGGAAACAGTGACGGACTTTATTTTCTTTGGCTCCAAAATCACTGCAGATGGTGACTGCAGCCATGAAATTAAGACATTTGCTCCTTGGAAGCAAAATTATGACAAACCTAGACAGTGTATTAAAAAGCAGAGACATTACTTTGCTGACAAAAGGTCTGTCTAGTCAAAGCTATGGATTTTCCAGTACTCATGTTGGATGTGAGAGTTGGACCATAACGGAGGCTGAATGCTGAAGAATTGATGCTTTTGAACTGTGGTTTTGGAGAAGACTCTTGAGAGTCCCTTGGACTGCAATGAGATCAAACCAGTCGATCCTAAAGGAAATCCATCCTGAATATTCACTGGAAGGACTTATGCTGAAGCTGAAGCTCTAATACTTTGGCTGCTGCTGCTGCTGCTGCTAAGTCGCTTCAGTCGTGTCCGACTCTGTGCGACCCCACAGATGGCAGCCCATTGGGCTCCGCCATCCCTGGGATTCTCCAGGCAAGAACACTGGAGTGGGTCGCCATTTCCTTCTCCAATGCAGGAAAGTGAAAAGTGAAAGTGAAGTCGCTCAGTCATGTCTGACTCAGCGACCCCATGGACTGCAGCCTACCAGGCTCCTCCGTCCATGGGATTTTCCAGGCAAGAGTACTGGAGTGGGGTGCCATTGCCTTCTCCGAATACTTTGGCTACCTGATGGGAAAAACTGACTCATCTGAAAAGACCCTGATGCTGGGAATGATTGACGCCAGGAGGAGAAGGGGACGACAGAGGATGAAATGGTTGGATGCCATCACTGACTCATGGACATGAATTTGAACAAGCTCTGGGAATGAGGAACAGGTATGCCTGGCATGCTACAGTCCATTGGGTCACAAAGTGTTGGACATGACTGTGCGACTGAACAACAAACTTAGAACTACCCAAAAGTAAAACACAGAGAGTGTTGAGGGGGTCAGAATGCAAAGGACCAGAGATGGGAAAAAATTGTGTCCACTATACATTCTATAATCTTTAGCTTATGGTAGGTAAATCATAGTTAACATAGTTGTTGATTATCTAGACCATTAGTAATTACATATGCATCTTCCAACATCTGAAAAAATCTTACTGAGTATAAAGCTGTGTGGTCTAGTTCTACAAATTATCTGTTCAACTTCTTAGTTTAATAATCAAAATTTTTTTTCTGCTGGAAAATTTTCTTCTCAATTACATCTTATTTCATGTCTAGGAGTTAAAATTGCTTAATTCAGTAATCTTATTCAGATAGAGATAGGCTTTATGTACATTTCTTATTTTTTGCTAACACTGTCATCTGACTTTTTTTATTAAATATTAATACATTTATCTTCAGGAATAATTAAATTTCTTTCCTTGCAAAACCCAAGGAAGCAGAAAGTTCAATTTAAGGGATCATGGTTGGTACAGTGCTTAAGGGAATCTCATCTACATTAATCTTATTCTGGGACCAGTTTTTTTTTTTTTTTTTTTACAGGTAATATCTGTGCACTTAGGAAATAAAAAGGGAATGCTATAATTCTGAGTACACAGAAGAATCTAGTCCTTCTTTGTACTGTGAGTTGTATAATGCAATCAGAGGAATCTTTAAAGGAATATGACTTTTCTCACTTAAACTTCAGATTTTTTTGAAAACTACTTTTACAATTGGGCACAATCTGAAAGAGCAATTCCTGACCCGTATAGATTACTCTTCTTAAGCTATCTTTTTTCCTTATGCTCTAAAGCCATATTTGGCTTCACACTACCAGTTGGTACTATAACTGCATTCTTTGAAGGATTTAGAGTAATCAGGCAGGGAAAACAAGAGTTGTACATCTAAATGCCTAGATCAGTAATATAAGCAATGAGTTAATTCATAACTAAGAAAAAATGCTAATCTCAACTGAGAAGTATACTCTTGATACATATGAATGAAAAGGGATTTAAAATGGCACAAAGAATAAGTCTGTGCAAGAATAAAAGTTTTAAAATAATAAGGTACTCTTATTTGAGGCATTCAAGTATGAATTGAGAAAAAATGTGTGCAAGTTTTTTTTAGAAAGATATAGACATAACATGGAGGATTGGGCTAAATCTTATTAATATCATTATCATCACCATCCTCATCATCATCATCATTGGAAAATATATTCCCAGTATAAAAGTATACTGTATACTTGTATAAAAGTTCTCTGTGATTTAATATTAGCTAACATGTATTAAATAGTAACAATTTATCAAACATAGTAATAACTTCACATAGACAAGCAGGTTTAGTGCTCATAACAAGTCTATGAGGTATAAACTGCTATTATCCTAATGCATGTATCTATTTAGAAATTTTTCAGAATAATAAAAAAGTTAGAAAATAATTGCAGTAAACACCCCATATTCACTCACTGCTCCATTTCTCTCCCTAGGTATAGGCTCCCTAGGTAATATACCAAACCATTTGAAGAACAGGTACATCCAATAGCAACACTTCTGCATGTGTATCTCAAGAACAATACTGGAGAATCCATCTCTCAGTAACAAAGACACTCCCCTACAGAACCACAATACTACTATTTTACATGAAAATAGACTTTCTGTTTTAGAAACAGATTTTCTAAAGTCTATTTCTTGAAAACAGACTTCTATTATTCTCACATTAGCTCAAATACTGTTCTCTCTCTCCCTCTTCTATGATTATTCTTCAGTCTTTCCTGTGCAAAAGGTGTCTTCTTTTTTTATATGATAGAAATATGCATAGTCATTAACTGTAGTACACTACTGAAGACCCTTCTAACATATAGAAATATACAAATAATATTTTTGGAATAGTTAAAGTACAAGGACTTCCCTTCAGGTTCAATGGTAAATTACCTGCCTGTCAATGCAGAAGACATGGTTTGATTCCTGGGTCAGATAGATCCTCTGAAGAAGGAAATGGCAACTGACTCCAGTATTCTTGCTAGGAAATCCCATGAACAGAGAAGCCTGGCAGGGTACAGTCCATGGAGTCACAAAAGAGTCAGATATGACTTAATGACTAACCAATAAGTGAAACCCATCTTCACTACCTATTAATGTTTGCTTAATTACCTAGTAAGTTTAATTTTAACAATGAGAATCAAAAGGCAGATTCCTTTACAACAAGGCTGCTGCTGCTGCTGCTGCTAAGTCGCTGCAGTCGTGTCCGACTCTGTGTGACCCCATAGACGGCAGCCCATCAGGCTACCCGGTCCCTGGGATTCTCCAGGCAAGAACACTGGAGTGGGTTGCCATTTCCTTCTCCAGTGCATGCAAGTGAAAAGTGAAAGTGAAGTCGCTCTGTCGTGTTTGACCCCTAGCGACGCCATGGACTGCAGCCTACCAGGCTCCTCTGTCCATGGGATTCTCCAGGCAACAACAAGGCTAAGGACTCCAAAATAAATTCCAGATAAATTAAATTAAAAACTGTAAGACACTTGCCAATAGGTAGGTGAATAGTTTTCATAAATATGAAAAGAGATAGTGTAAAAATATGTGCAATTAAATAAATCAGAAAAGAACTAAAAAACTTAAATGCAGATACAGTTATCTTCATATCAAAAAATAAACTTTATTAAAAGGCAAACAAGGTCAAGGAGAATATTTGCTCGTTAAAGAGCTTATATATTAATAAAAATTACACTAAAATACCAACAGGAAAGCAGGGAAAGGGGATAATGTGATTTATAGAAAAAGGTATCTATTAATAATATTTATTTAAAATATTTAATCATATGAATATCTAAATAAATTAAAATTAAGAAAACAATAAAGTACTTATCAGATGTGTATAAGAGACAGGTCCACAGGGTAGCAAATAGTTGGACACAGCTGAAGCAATTAGCACATGAGCTGACTCACACACACACACACACACACACACACACACACTCATTCTCTCAAGCCTAGAACTGGTAACACATTTTAGCTGTTAATAGCCCTGGGATGCTTCTTACACTGATGTGCTGCTCAACCAGCTTTCCAAAAATGAAAATGAATATATGGTGACGTGACTGTTCCATCATCGCAGATGTCAGACTACCAACAGGAAGCTGGTCAATGTAGACGGATCTGGGAAGTAACATGCGCTGTCGGCAGCTGCTCTGAGCTGCCGGCCACCACCACCTGCCCGCACCTTGTAAATAACCTCTGTGTTCAACTCTGCACTGATTATCCACTTTGTGTCATCTGCCTGCTCCCAGGAGTCTGACTGACACCAAAAGAGTGGGTCTTCTAGTGGTGGGGAACCATTTCCACAAATGCAGAGTTTCTCTTGGGCCACCTCCAACAGTTAGAGATTCTTCCACAAGTGTCAGGATTATCCTCTTTCCTGGGTCCCCAACTCGCACCCAGCCTGTTTCCAAAACACAGATATTGGAGCTCATCTATCTCCCATTAGGGTTCCTTAAAGTAACCTAAGGTGTTGTGGGAAGGAGTCACACTGTCATTGAACCAGTGATGGAAGAAGCCGATCCTAGAACGCAAGGGCAGGTGCCCAGGGTGCCCTCCCCCTACCTGGGTCTCTGATGGTCCCTCTCAGCCAGTCACTGCTCCAGGGGGCTCCTTCCCAACAGCTTTCCCCCATCTTCTGGCTTCAGCACTTGCTCCCTTTAGGATAAACTCTCTCCCTCAGTTTTTTAGCTAATCTGCTTCAACCATTGAACCCAATGGTTCACCAGGCAGAGCTTCATGTCCTGGGATGGCTCGGACAATAAGGATAAGAAAATACTGTATTTCCCTTGGGCCTGGACTGTTGTTGCTCATAATAACTGCCAACATTTATTGAGCACCTACTGTGTGTTGGGCACTAACTTTCCTACAGCCTTGTATCAAGCAAGTTCCTGCCAGAAAACAGGTGACCTATTCAAAGGGTGAAGAGAGTTAAGTAAAAGCTATTTACTCTTGCAGATATGTCAGCTGGATTAAGGGAACCACCTAAGAATGGCACAGAACCCACAGGCTGCAGAAAATGGGCATCATTGCTGCTCATTACAACAATCGGAGAGGGCTAGGGAGGTAAAGGTGTATTTAGAATCTAGGCGTGAGGGCTGTGGCTGTCAGCTTCTGTAACCACTACTCCAGTTAGGATCTCACTAAGTGCAGGCAGAGTGGAAGCATTAGAAGGCAATACACACCCCTGACCCTTCTCTTCCCACTTTCTTTTGGCTGAACTCCAGTGGAAATCAGAGGGCCCTGAGCTGGGTGATAGAGTCCATAAACTTCAGCCTCTGGGTACTGAGCACAGCAGAGAAGGGTGGAAATGGATCTGAGGTGGGAGCTAAGCAACCTGTTCAACCCCGAGTATCACTATTGCTCCCAGTAAACAGGAGAAGCATCTAGGACTTCAGCGGCAGAATCCATGCCTTCAGTACCATGCTACACTGATTTCCAAAAGGTCACAGTAGAGGGAGAAAGCGAAGATAATGCTTTTATTTCCTCCGGTTTAGCTTCCTTTTTCTCATCCAACCTGCCAGAGATGCCATAGCCATGAAAATCAGAATAAAATTTAATTCAGTAGAAGCAGAGAAAGTACTTGACAATGTCAACACACATTCGAAATTTTATTTGTTTTTAAAAACATAACAGCTTTATTGAAATATAAGATAAAGTTCACCCATTTAAAGCACACAATTTAGTGGTTTTTTAGTATATTCATTGAATAGTGCAAGCCATTAATCAATTTTAGAAGATTCTCATCACCTCCATTACAGAAGAAATTGTACACAAATTAAGTGTACAGTTTACACTCTTCCTTTCCCTCCATCCCTACCACCAGCCCAGGGCAATCACCAATCTACTTTCTGTCTCTATAGATGTGCCTATTTTTGACATTTAATATAAATGGAATCTTATAATATGTGGTCTTCTGTGACTTCTTTCATTTAACAGGTTTCAAAGGTCATTCATATTGTAGTACAGATCAGTATATCACTCCTTTTTATTGCCAAATAACAGTCCATTGTATGGACTATATAATACTTTATTTATCCATTCATCGTTTGATGGAATGGTGAATGATTAAATAAATTTGTGTTATTTCCCACTTTGGATACTACAACTAACATTGCTGTGAACATTTTTCTGTAAGTTTTGTGTTGATGTAGGTTTTCATTTCTCTCGGAAATTTATTAAGGAGTGGATTGCCAGGTTATATGGTAGCATCTCTGTTTAATCCTTTGAAGAACTGCTAGATTGTTTTCCCTAAGGTTGTTTTGGTTTGTCTATTTTTTGTTTTTGTTTCCCTGTAAGCACTTCGATATTTGGTGCCAGTCCCTTTTACCCTTTAAAGTTTCTGCTGAAAATTAGATTATAATGGGGGCTGCCTAATACCTATTAGCATAACTAGCTGTTTGTCTCTTGATACTTTTAAGATTCTCACTTTTAACTTCTGACATTTTAATTATAATGCCTCTTGGTGTGGGTCTCATTGATTTCATCTTGTTTGAGATTCTGTGCTTTGGATGTCTGTTTCCTTCACCAGGTTAGGGAAGTTTTCAGCTATTATTTCTTCAATCCATTCTCTGTCCCTTTCTCTTTCTCTTCTCCTTCTGGGACTCCTATAATATGAATGTTATTATGGTTAACTTTATCCCAGAGTTTCCTTAAACTAAATTTTCATTTTAAAAATAAATTGTTTTCTTTTTGCTCTTCTGATTATTTCCACTACTCTGTCTTCCAGATCACTGGTCCATTATTTTGTATCCTCTAATCTAAACAGCAGATTTCAATTTTTCATTTCAATTTTGTATTCTTCAGATGTAATTTTTAAGATATTTTTATAACTTCATTGATGTTCTCATTGCATTCATTCATACTTCTGATTTTGTTGAGCATACTTATGATTAATACTTTGAAGTCTTTTTTTAGTAAATTTTTGATCTCCAGTTTTTAAGTCCATTTTCTGAGGTTTTGTCTTGTTCTTTTGTGTCAAAGTATCTCATTTTGCCTAACTCACTGTGTTTTTTCTATGTATTAGGTATATCAGCCACATCTCCTCGTCTTAGAAGAGTGATCTTATATAAAAGGTCTCCTGATGGGTCCAGTGGCCCAATCCCCCTTGGTCACCAAAGCCAGGTGCTCCAGGAGTATCCCCTGTATGTGCTATGTGCATGTCCTATTGTGGTTGTGTCTCAGTTACTTCAGATAACCTGATGGGCAGGGCTGGTTCCCGGCTTGGCTGTTTATAAGGCCTCGCTGCAACTGCTCTGGGTATGCTATGTGCAGGGCTGGCTCCTTGTGCATCTGGCTGCCAGATAGGGTCATGGTCATGACTATTATGGGAATAATGGTGTACAGGACTGACCTGTAAAGCAAGAGCCACTTTGAGAGGGCGCTGATACCAATTATGGATTCCTGTTTTGGGTGGTGTGGGAACCACTTTAGAGGGGTTCAAATAGTGTTGGCTAGGTTGATTTAGAGGGAAAGAAATAGTGTCCATGAGTACCAGTCTAATTGGATGGAAGGAGAGTAAAAAACAAATGGCACCCACTAGTGCTGCTTTCATCTCTGAGGAAAGTTTCATCAGATCACTGCTCCTCTGGAATATGCCCTAATATTCATGAGTAAATCTCCTTCTACTATCCTTCTACTATGACCCAGTTGCTTTTCAAGTGGCTATCTCTGTGCTGGAACTGGAATCAACTGAGTTTGCATGTGTATCTTTCAGGAGTGGAGTCTCTGATTCCTATAGTTCTCCAGATATAAGCCTTGTTGGTTTTCAAAGCCAGATGTTATGGGGACTCATCTTCCTGGTGCAGGTATCCTGGGCAGGGGACCCCAGTGCTCAGACCACTTGCTCCTCAGTCAGGGACCTCTATGGTTATAGTATCACTTTTATTTTAGGCCACCGACCCAAGGATGTGGGTCTGATTAGACTGCATTTCTGCTCTTGGTCTCCCTCAATGTGACCGTTTCTTTATATCCTTAGTTGTAGAAAATCTGTTCTGCTCACCTTCAGGTTGTTCTTAGAGATAGTTGTTGTTCTATATGAAGTTGTATTAATAGTTTGGTGTACCTGTGGGAGGAGGTGAGCTCAGAATCTTCCCACTCTGCCATCTTGATCCAAGCAGGCATTTTTTTTTTTCTTTTTGCAGAAACTGAAAAGTTTATTCTAAGATATATATCGTAACATAAAGATACTAAAATTCCCAAGTTAACCTTGAAAAAGAAGCATAAAGTTGGAATATTTACTTACACTATCCAATTTAAGATTCCTATAATGCTGCTGCTAAGTCACTTCAGTCGTGTTCAACTCTGTGCGACCCCATAGACCGCCTCTTACCAGGCTCCCCTGTCCCTGGGATTCTCCAGGCAAGAGGACTGGAGTGGGTTGCCATTTCCCTCTCTAATGCATGAAAGTGAAAAGTGAAAGTGAAGTCGCTTAGTCATGTCTGACCTTCAGTGATCCCATGGACTGCAGCCTTCCAGGCTCCTCCATCCATGGGATTTTCCAGGCAAGAGTACTGGAGTGGGTTGCCATTGCCTTCTCCATCCTATAATGCTACAGTAATCAAAATAATCTGTTAGTATTACAAGGATAGAAAAATTGATCATTGGAACACTGAGACTAAACCCATTGTCATTGATTTTCTTCTTTTTTTGGCTGCAGAATGCAGCATGCAAGATTTCATTTCCCTCACCAGGGATGGAACCCATACCCCCTGCATTGGAAGCACGGACTCTCAACCACTGGACCACCAGGGAAGTCCCAACCCACTGTCATTTGATTTTAAAAGAGGTGCCAACAAATTGTCAGTTGGCAAACTGGCCCCCATACACCGTGGGCCAGAGAGATGGGCTACTCTAGATTGGTATGAGCAAGGGAACCTACTTGCAAGGTTTGTATTGTGTGGTCACAAGGGAAGATCAGTGCCCCTGCCCATGAGTATCTTAAAAGTTTATACGTTTGTCCCTTGGTATCTACAGGGGATTGGTTCCAGGAACTTTTGCATACATAGAAATCCAAGGATGCTTAAGCCCTTTATACAAAATGACAGTATCGTCCTATAACCTGTGCATACATTCCTGTATACTTTAAATCATCTCTAGATTATCTATAATATACAGTATAAGATAAATACAATGTAAATACTGTGTAAGCATTTATCAGCACGCAGCAATTGAAGTTTTGCTTTCTGAAACTTTCTGGAATTTTTAAGAAAGTGTTCTCAATCAGCATTTTGAATCCCAGGATTCAGTATCCACAGAAGGCTGACTGTATGGAGGTCTTACTAGGGTTCAGTCAAATATTCATTCAGATGATTGCAATAATACCTTACTCTCTCAAGGCTAGGTCCTTAAAAATGACTTCTATCACAGGAAGAGTGGGCAGAATGCACATTCCAAGGACAGGGGAGTTGGTGAGGAGCCTACAATTTCCTGGGTCAAGCTCTTGTGTCAACTGGTGGTCACTTTGATCTCTTCCAACAATAGTTCAGAGGGAAGTATTTTTAAACATATGATTCCAGAATAACTGAGTAAACCTCAACCACTATCTCATGTTTCATACAAAATTAATATGTGATACATCATTACATAAATAGAAATGTTAACATTTTCAACATCCAGAAAACTATAAAGGAAAACATGCATGTTTATTTAATAGGACACTGCCAGAACTATCATAAATTTAAATAAAATAAATTGGACTTTAAAGTTAAAACATCAGCTTTTCAAACAAACAAACAAAAAAACATTAAATATTCATAGACAAGGCACTAGAAAGGAAGATAGACATCTGTCAAAAAGCTGTCATCTAGAACACACGTAAAGTTCTCCTACACATCAATGAAGAAAAGCAAACCACAGAGTTGAAGATGGAAAAAAACTTGAAAAGACAATTCAGAGCAAAATATTCATATATTCCTACACAAAATTTGCAAAAAAAAAGTGCATGAAAAGCTACTTAACATCATTAATCATCAGTGGAAACACATTGTGATTCCACTACACACACACACACACACACACACACACACACACACACACTGATCAAAGTTAAATGTCTAATATCAAATATTCAAAAGGATGCAAATCATCTAGCTATCTTATTAGCTGGAATTATTGAGTAGATACAATTGCCACAAAAAAAAGGAGCCAAAGGAGAATATGCTTATGGAGTTGGGATTGGGAAAGAAGCCATACAATGAGACAGAAAAGCAGTCAGAGATGGAGAAGGACACCAAAATGACAGCATAGAATACATCTCAAGAAAATCAGGTACAAAGAGGCCAATTAGTATGCACTCTGATAAAAACAGTCTCGAGAGTTTCTCTTTGGCACGTAGTGTGACCTCCAAAATATGAATTATCATAGAGGAGTGAAGAGAAAAGCTGGAGTGAAAGTAAGAGATTAATGTTAAGTGGACAACAAGAGAAGAATAGTTTAGAAAATTCTTGAAAAGTATATATTACAGAAAAAAAAGAAAGCTAAAATTATAGCTTGAGTTTATATGCAACTGAAAAAAAGATTTTTGTGTGGGTAAAAAAAGTCAAATTTGCTTAAAGTTGTGGGGAAACAGCCAATAAAATAGAGTTATGAAGATATGGGACATAATATTGACAAATGCTGGGAAAAACTTTCAAAGAAGTCAAGAATAAGCAAGTCTAGAATCATATATGAGTAAGTTTAATGGGGAGTTAATGAAGCAGAAGCAGCATTTTAAGGCACCAAAAAAAAAGGAAGAAGAGCTTCATGTTGTTTGAACTTGATCCCAGAAGAGATGGAATTGAGGTTATTTTGTGAGAATAAAGAGCTCAAAAGTGGATATGATGATTGTAGAATAGTAGGAAATATTCGTAATAGCAATTATAAAGAAATGGAAAGTTAAGGAAAGGTGAACAAAAGGATAACAGAGCAGCAGTGATAGACAAAATAAAGTGAATTAATATGAACTCACAAGTAGATATTGAGAAGGCCTATGACTGCATGTAGCAATATAGGAGTTTAGGCATAGTTATAGTTGCTTTTCCTCTTGAGAATATTTATTAATATTATAAATTAATATTTATTAATATTTGTATTAATTCACATCTATGGCATCACTGACTCGATAGACTTGACTTTGAGTAAGTTCCAGGAGTTGATGATCATGGACAGGGAAGCCTGAGCTGCTGCAGTTCATGGGGTCACAAAGAGTCGGACACGACTGAGCGACCTAATTGAACATTATAGCCATATCCCTATACCTGCTGCTAAGTCGCTTCAGTCGTGTCCGACTCTGTGTGACCCCATAGACAGCAGCCCACCAGGCTCCACTCTCCCTGGGATTCTCCAGGCAAGAACATTGGAGTGGGTTGCTATTTCCTTCTCCAATGCATGAAAGTGAAAAGTGAAAGTGAAGTCGCTCAGTCGTGTCCAACTCTTGGCTACCCCATGGACTGCAGCCCACCAGGCTCCTCCATCCATGGGATTTTCCAGGCAAGAGTACTGGAGTGGGGTGCCATAAGAGAGTCAGTTCTTAGGTAGGTTGATAAGAATTCTTGTCTGGGATCCCTAAGTAAGAAAAAGGGGTCTGGGGCTCTCAAGGAGGAGATAGGGGTCTGAGGTTCTCAAGAATGAGAAAAGGGCAAACATTTTTTTTTTTTTTTTCTTTAAGACCAGAGCTAATGATTACACAACAAAACAGCTCATCTTGCTCAAGGATTTTTTTCCTTAAACTCTGTACCAATGATAATGTAACAATAATGTACCTTGCTGAGGGCTTGTTTCTCCTTCTTAAGAACCTTCTGACTAATTCTGTCATCTTAAAATATATATTATGGGGGTGGGTCTGGTAAGATCTTTACAATCTTGAGACATTCTTTTGATTTACTGTAATAACCAATTGAAAAAGCATGTAACTCCCTTGCTAAGACTAGCAAGTGGGGGCACTCTCTGTCCCCTTCTGATGTCTATGTCAGAAGCTTTCTCTGTCCCTTTTATACTTCAATAAAAATCTGCTACACAAAATCTCTTGAGTGATCAAGCCTGGTGCCTGATCCCGAAGCTAAATCTTCTTCAGAGGTCAGGAATCCAACACCATTCACCATAAGCTATAACACCTATCTATCTTTCCACCTATATGTATGTGTTGTGGTTTAGCCTAGTGATATGTATTTCTCTATCTTTCCATCTATATTGAACTAGTGAACTCATCATATGTTTATAATAGACATGAGTGGGGTGGGAATAAAAGGATTTAAGCTACATATCCAGGACTTAAGAGTTTAGGAGACATGAGAAACAAATCAAATGTGAACTCCACTGTGATAACTTCTTCCAAACCTGTGTATGGTTAATCACTTATAGCAAAAACAGTGCTCTAGGTGGCTTATATCATCTTATGGGAGAAAAACATACCTGTCTCTTTATTACTCCCCATTTCATGATGTGATTTTTGGTAGCTTGCTGTCTTCCAGAGAGGGTATTCACAACCTGGAATTGGTAAATGTCACATAGATTTTTTTTTTCCCCCCCTCTGAGATCTGGTTCACCAAAATTCCACTGCTTCTATGTTTTTTGAACTTCCATTGCATATTTTTTGTTCCATAC
The DNA here is from genome assembly GCA_006410635.1 of Cephalophus harveyi. NCBI lineage: Eukaryota > Metazoa > Chordata > Mammalia > Artiodactyla > Bovidae > Cephalophus > Cephalophus harveyi. Next base: position 556,517 of record SJYT01060756.1, read on the forward strand.
TACAATAATGGGTTTCCACATTGATCTTTGCCTATTATATTTTCAAATGCAAAAAAGTCTATTCCTTTTTATCAAAACCCCAGTTTCTATTCAAGTGCCTGACACATGTTTTCCTTTCAGAAGGAAGGTGGTAAGAAAGGGTGAAAGGAAGGATGTAGAAAGAGAATGAGGTAGCAAAGGAAGGAAATTGCATTGGGTGATTCTACATTTGAGACTGTGATGGGAAAACAACAACAACAACAACAACTAAAGTTGTCCTAAGGTAGAATAGTGAGTTTAACTGACCAAACTAATATGGATGCTAGATTCTCAAAAACAATGATGGCTGGTAATACGAGGGTGGGAGGAGAATATGATAGTCATTGAGGAAGTCAGAGATTTTTCCCTCAAATTGGTGAATAATAACAAGATGGGAAAGGCCATTTTTAAAAAACAGGATACTGATCTTCATTCTCAGGATGAAAGGTGTTAATATCCTGCCCCAAATACAAAGCATCCTAGCCTTGCAGTTATATGGAAGTATATGTTTGATCATTTTTCAAATTGAGACAAATTGTTTTTGACTGATGGCTTTTTTCTCTTACTTGAAGCAAGTCCACAAACAGCTCGGCTACAGTTCTCTTTAAGAGACAACAGCAGAACCCCTTATCTAGGCAAATACAAAACATGAAGGATGAATTCCACTATTAATAAGGCAATTTCTGAAGTCAGACTACTTGGGATCAGATCCTTGCTCTCCAACTTATATCTGTGAACTTGTATGTTACTTATGTGTAATTTTCTCATCTGAAAAGTGGGATTAAAAACACTTTACTCATGGGTTGTTAGGAGACTCATGAATAAATAGATCATTTATGATAGTGCCTGACACATTCTAAGTACTCATGAAACTAATAAGGTGAAAATGCAATTAATATGATTGGAAAACGCAGTGTTAGTCATTCAGTTGTGTCCAAGTCTTTGTGACCCCATGGTCTATAGCCCACCAGGCTCCTCTGTTCACAGGATTCTCCAGGCAAGAATACTGGAGTGGGTAGCCATTCCCTTCTCCAGAGGGTCTTCTCAACCCAGGGATTGACCCCAAGTCTCCTGAACTGCAGGCAGATTCTTTACCATCTGAGCCACCAGGGAAGCCTCAAGCCACCTGGTTGGCTAAATAGGAGCCAAACCTCTAGATCTCTCAGTCTCTGTTTTCTGTCCACAGAAAAGAATGGCTGCCTTTCAAAAGTCAAGGTCATGCAGGCTTCCTAGAAGCATCCATGAGAGCTCACTCATATCTCTTTTCTTCCCTTTTCAGTGATTGCTCAAAATAAATTATAATATTTTGTTCTTCCTAAAAATCTTAAGAGTTCAGTCTCTGAGTTTAATAGAAAATTTACCAAAATACCTCTATATCTGGTCTAAAATATCATACTTAAAGAGCAAGAGATTTTTTCATAAATACCTACATTCTTTAGTTTCACTCTCCTTTGTTCAAAAGATGCTTGCCTTACTAAATGTAAAAAAAAAAATAATTAAGAAGTCCTACTATATTTATCAATGACCTCCAAAATAATTGTCTAAGTACTGTAAATGTTCAAAAAAATTGGGATTGACATACACACTACTGTGTGCCACAGGGAAGCCCAAGAATACGGAAGTGGTTAGCCTATCCCTTCTTCAACGTATCTTCCCAACCCAGGAATGGAACCAAGGTCTTCTGCATTGCAGGAGGATTCTTTATCAGCTGAGCTATCAGAGAAGCCCTATAACTATAGTCCAATAAAGATTAAAAATGAAATAAAATAATTGTTCAGTGGTTATATTGCTTTAATGATTTCTGGCATATCAGGAAGAATCGTTAATCTCTATAATAAGAGCCTGAGTCAACCAACTTATTATGGACTTCATACTCAAAAGTTACAAATAACTTTACTTCAGAGAAGATTTTTATATCCTTTACTCTTATTCTTTTTCTAAAGTTTGAAAGATTTTTTCTAAGATGTGCCTCATTGAAAGGCAAATATTGAAAATTATTTATGCTTTAACACACTGTGGCACAAATGGAACTACAGTGATAATAGTAAAGCAACTTTTATTGCTTTGATTTCTAATCCTCTAGAAAATCCTTTCCCTTCCCCAGCCAAACATATCTGGGATCTTCAAAGAGGTTAAAAACTTATTCTCACAAACAAACCAGTTTTTCTGTTGGCTCCCACTGCGACTACTCCATTGAATTCTTTAGTGCCTTATACAACACTGGTGGATTATCACTTGCCCACCAGGTGCTGCTGTTTCCTCTAAGAACACCCAGATCTATCTCTTGCACAGTTGAAACTGTAGGGTATACTATCCTGAGAAAGGTACTATTTCCTCCTCTTTGGGGTCATATTTTGTGAGAGGGGCACTCAAGAAATGCTGCTTATGTCCCAAAGTGTTTCAGAGATTGCAATACAATAATTCCTTCTGCTTCATTTTGGTTTTGCTCTTGTTTTCAACTTGAAAACCTTTGCTTCACATTCAATTTAGAGATGAGCTGTGAAAGAGATAGACCAGGAACACAGCCAAGTGATGGACACTGTGCCTCTCCAGAGGAGCATCCCTCTTCTCCCACAGAACAGGTTATCTCTGTGGAAGCTTTGGAACTTTCATGGAAAGAGACATTACAGTCCTGGGGGCGGGGAAGCACATATGATTCTAAATCAGAGGTAATTCTCACCTGCTCTTCCCTCCAATTGCTCCTCTCTCCTCACCTTCAGTACTCTTGTTTCTTCACTACTTAATCACTAAACACTTAATTTTTTTCTCATCGCCATTCCCCATGTAAATCCTAACTTTCCTATTTTATATCTAAGGCTAGTCAACTAGGCTACTATGTGGAGTACCAATGAAACAAACATCTTTACTTCAGCTGCTTCTCTGACTATAACTCACGGATTAGGTGACATTTCCTATTCAGATACCATTTATAGAAAATAGAGTGTTCTCTAGACAGTTCCAAGGATGCCTGATCATTAAATGAAGCCAGTTTTACTCATCATGTGACATGGCTTTCTCTGTTACTCAGTAGTTTTCAGTTTTCTTGGAATGACAATTTGTTACTTATGAGATTTCAAGCAAGAACTGTGGTTAACACAAAACCAAACACTTAATTTGTTATAACAGAGTCTACCATAGAGATTCACTGGGAATGATAATAGCCGTGAAAAAATTCACAGAGGGTAAGCAACAGAGCTGACTCTTAAAATATTAATATAAATTGCTTGGAGGAAGAGGTAGCTGTTCTGAGTGAAGAAATGACACTTTCATATTACAAATACTTTTCATTGATCTTAATTCTACTGGTGGGATCTCACCATCAGTGATAAATTTCATGTAAATTTAATGTAATATAAAAAGTAGCTTTAAATGGGAAAAAGAGAACAGTTCCCAAGCCAATGATGGGAAAACTACCTGCCATTTAGAAGCCAGGGATATAAAAATGAAACTCAATTCTTTCTATTCCATTTGGCAGTAAAGATTTCCCTAAATTTCCCATTTTCACCCCAGTTTAAGAGAAAATTTCTTATCAAAATGTGAACTTCCTGCATAAAGTGCATGAGCCTGCTAAGAATACCAAGTGTGAAATAAAACTCTTCTAATTTTAAGTCAAATTAGTTTGACTTCAGCTAGAAACTTGAGCTTATGATCTTTTAGTTAACATTATATAATCTTATGTATTCTCTATAACCCTGATGCTTTGGCAAAATCAAGGAAAACACAGATTATTGTAATAAATTCTTGATTTAGCAGGCCTTAAACACCCTAATAACTTGCAAGAATAAGTCATTGTTGGGCTGAAACCAACAATATAATTAGCCTTCTGTATTCTTGGCTTCTTTATCATAGAAGTGACTACTTCATAAGGCTTGAGAGAATTTAACATTTCAACAACCATAAGGGATTTTCTGTGGAGAAACAAGCTTTTTTTTTTTTTTATTTATTATCTCTTTTATGAATATGGATTTCTTTTGAATATATATGACACTATAAGCCATTCTGAGATTAAAACAATTTTGGTAGTTTTTCTCTTATTACTAATTCCATTTTGTGCTCTTACTGTTTTACCACATGATAAAGATGGCATGAAACATGGAAAATTCAACAGCCTCCCACTATATGATCACATCTATCTACCATCTATCTATATATTTATTATTTCTTTAATGTTTGTTTCATTTAAGATGGCACTATAAATGTCAGGAATAGTTAAAAAATCATTGAAAAAAAAAGTCCTCATCTTTAGAATTTATTTCAATTAAAGAATCAACATAAAATGAAAGAAAGAAGACAGATTTGAGTTGTAAAAGCCTGATGGACCCTAATAGAAGTAGCTGCTTCATGAAATTTGTAAAATAGGGAACAATCTAGACACTTAATGAGAATCATCCTACAAATACCTGGAATATATGCTAGGTGGATTTTAACCTTCACTTTGGAAAGGGGTAAAACACTGTTAAAAGTCCCCTAACCTATTCATTTTGTGTTCTAATTACTTTCATTTTATGAGAGCCTATTATATGTCATCACTGTGCTAGATACTAGATGTGTTACATCACCTCACAATAACCTTAGGCGGAGGTGCTGTGATCATCATCATTGTGTTGATGAGGAAACCTATATTAAGAGTAGTAAATTACCAACATCGAACCACTTATAAATGACAGGATCTAAGAAAATAAATGGAGTGTATAACTCTATTCCTTAATACTATATCACAGTTGAGTCACAAGGAGGGTAAATAATTTCATTGTTGTTCAGTTACTAACTTGTGTCCAGCTCTTTGCAACCTCAAGGGCTGTAGCTCACCAAAGCTCCTCTGTCCTCCCCTATCTCCTGGATTTTGTTCAGATTCATGTCCACTGAGTCAGTGTTGCCAGCCAACCATATCATTCTATGCTGTCCTCTTCTCTTTTTCCTTCAGTCTATTCCCACATCAGGGTCTTTTCCAATGAGTTGGCTCTTTGCATCAGGTGGCCAAACTATTGGAGCTTCAGCATCAATCCTTCCAATTAATATTTAGGGAGGATTTCCTCTAGGACTGACCGGTTTGATCTCCTTGTTGTCCAAGGGAGTGACGGGTTGTTGTCCAAGCAAAGTGATGTCTCTGCTTTTTAATACATTGTCTGGGTTTGTCATAGTTTTTCTTCTAGGCACCAAGTGTTTTTTTTTAATTTCATGGCTGCAATCACCATCTGTAGTGATCCTGGAGCCCAAAAAAATAAAGTCTGTCACTGTTTCCATTATTTCCCCATGTATTTTCCATGAAGTGACAGGACTGGATGACTGATCTTTATCCTTGGGATAAATCCGACTTAATCATAGTGTATGATCTTTTTTAATGTGTTGTTGAATTTTGCTAAAGATTTTTGCATCTATGTTCATCAGTGATACAGGCCTGTAATTTTCATTTTTTGTGATATTCTTATCTGTTTTTGGTATCAGGGTGATGGTGGCCTCAGATAATGAGTTTGGAAGTGTTCCTTCCTCTGCAAATTTTTGTCAGAGTTTGAGAAGGACAGGCATTAACTCTTCTCTAAATGTTTGCTAGAGTTCACCAGGAAAGCCATCTGGCCCTGTGCTTTTGTTTTTGGGAGGAGATTTTTGATCACAGTTTCAATTTCTGTCCTTGTAATAGGCTTATTCATAATTTCTATTTCTTCCTGGTTCAGTCTTAGAAGGCTGAACTTTTCTAAGAATCTTTCCATTCTTCCAGATTGTCCATTTTATTGGCATATAGTTGCTCTTAATAGTCTCTTATGATCCTGGATATTTATTGCATTGTTTGTTGTAACCTTTCCTTTTACATTTCTAATTTTATTGATTTGATTCTTCTTCCTTTTTTTCTTGATGAGTCTGGTTAAGCATTTGTAAATTTTATCTTCTCAAAGAACTACCTTTTAGTTTTATTGATTTTTACTATTTTTCCTTTATTTATTTTTTTAATTTTTATTTTTACTTTACTTTGCTTTACAATACCGTATTGGTTTTGCCATACATTGACATGAATCAGCCACGAGTGTACATGAGTTCCCAACCCAGAACCCCCCTCCCACCTCCTACCCCACATCATCTCTCTGGATCATCCCTGTGCACCAGCCCCAAGCATCCTGTATCCTGTATCGAACATAGACTGGCGATTTGTTTCTTACCTGACAGTATACATGTTTCAATGCCATTCTCCCAAGCCATCCCACCCTCTCTCTCTCAGCATTGAATCGGTAGATTGCTTTGGATAGTATACTCATTTTCACTATATTGATTCTTCTGATCCATGAACATGGTATATTTCTCCATCTATTAGTGTCCTCTTTGATTTCTTTCGTCAGTGTTTTATAATTTTTTATATATAGGTCTTTAGTTTCTTTAGGTAGGTATATTCCTAAGTATTTTAATCTTTTCATTGCAATGGTGAATGGAATTGTTTCCTTAATTTCTTTTTCTACTTTCTCATTATTAGTGTATAGGAATGCAAGGGATTTCTGTGTGTTGATTTTACATCCTGAAACTTTACTATATTGATTGATTAGCTCTAGTAATTTTCTGTGTTTCCTTCATTTCTTATCATTTATTTCTGCTCCGCTCCTTATGATTTCTTTTTCCAGTTGTTTTAAGTGTAAAGCTAGGTTGTCTATTTGATGTTTTTCATGTTTCTTGAGGTAGGATTTTCTTTTGCTATAAAATTCCCTCTTAGAACTGTTTTTGCTGTCTCCCATAGGTTTTGGGTCATTGTATTTTTGTTGACATTTGTTCCTAGGTATTTTTTTATTTCCCTTCTTATTTCTTCAGTAATCTGTTCATTATTTAAAACATATTATTTAATCTCCATGTGTTTGTGCTTTTTTTTTTTTTTTAACAGTTTTTTTTCTCCTGTAAATGACATCTAGTCTCACAGGTGCTTGTTTGAAAAGATGCTTGTTTGATTTCAATTTTCTTAAGTCTACCGAGGCTTGATTTGTGACTGAAGATGTGGTCTATCCTGCAGAATATTCCATGTGCCCTTGAGAAGAAACTGTATTCTTCTGCATTTGGATGAAATGTTGTTAAGATTTCAATTAGATCCATTTGGTCTGTTAAAGGCTTATGTTTTCTTATTAATTTTGTTTTGATGATCTGTCCATTGGTGTAAGTGGGGTATTAAAATCCCCTAATATTTATTGGGTTACTGCCAATTTCCTCTTCTGTGTCTGTTAGTGTTTGCCTTATGTACTGAGGTGCTCCTATGTTGGGTGCATAAATATTTACAATTGTTATATCTTCTTCTTGGATTGATCCCTTAATTATTATGTAGTGTCCTTCCTTATTTCTTATATTATTTATTTTAAGGTCTATTTTGACTGATATGAGAATTGCAACTCTGAATTTCTTCTGATTTCCATTTGTATGAGATATCTTTTTCCATCCTACATACACTTAAAATCTGTATGTGCCTCTTGGTTTGAAGTGGGTCCCTTGTAGACTGCACATATATGGATCCTGTATTTGTATCCATTCACTCAGTCTTTGTCTTTTGGTTGGAGCATTTAATCCATTTACATTTAAATTAATTATGTATGTTATTATTGGCATTTTCTTAATTGTTTTGGGTTTGTTTTGTTGGTCCTTTGCTTCTCTTGTGTTTCATGCCTATAAAAATCCCTTTAACATTGTTGTAAAGCTGGTTTGGTGGTGCTAAATTCTCTTAGCTTTTGCTTATATGTAAAGCTTTTGATTTCTCCATTGGTTTTGAATGAGATCCTTGCTGGGTAATCTTTATTGTACATTTTTCCCTTCAGTACTTACATATATTCTGTCATTCTCTTCTGGCCTGCAGAGGTTTTTTTCTGGAAGATCAGCTCTTAATTGTATGGGGTTTCCCTTCTATGTTACTTGTTGCTTTTACCTTGCTGTTTTTAATATTCCTTTTTGTGTTTAATCTTTGTTTGATTAGTATGTATTGTGACATGTTTCTCCTTAGGTTTATCCTGTATGGGACTTTCTGCACTTCTTGGATTTGATTGACAATTTCCTTTCCCATGTTAGGGAAACTTTAGACTTTAATCTTTTCAAAAAATTTCTTAGACTCTTTTCTTTTTCTCTTCTTCTTCTGAGAACTCTATACTTCAAATATTTGTGTGTTTAATATTGTTCCAGAGGTCTCTGAGATAATTCTCAATTCTTTCCATTCTTTTTCCTTTTATTCTGCTCTTAAGCAGTTATTTCCACCATTCTATCTTCCAGCTCACACATTCTTCTGCCTCAGTTATTCTGCTATTCATTTCTTCTAGAGTATTTTTAATTTCAGTAATTGTGTTGTTCATCCCTGTTTGTTTATTCTTCATTTCCTCTAGGTCTTTGTTAAATGTGCTAATTGATTCTTACAGTTTCTCCATTCAATTTTCAAGGTTTTGGATCATCTTTACTATCATTACTCTGAATTTTCTTTGGGGTAGCTTGCCCACTTCCTCTTTATTTGGTCTTCACTCATGAGTTTTTACCTTGTTCCTTCATTTGTGTAATATTTGTCTTTTCATTTTTTAATAACTGACTGTTTTTGAGGTCTCCTTTTCTCAGACTTTAGGATTGTATTCCTCTTTCCTTTTCTGCTCTTGATGGTAAAGTTGGTCTAATGGTTTGTATAGGCTTCATGTTGGGAGGGACTTGTGTTCTGGTGGAGGAAATGAGTTTTTTTTTTTTCTTCTCTCTGATGGGTAGGGCTATACAGGTGGTATAGTTTTCAGGTGTCTGTGGGAAGTGTGTCTGCTAATGATTGGGTTTGTTTTTGTCTTGCTTGTTGTTTGGGTGAGGCATCCTGCACTAGGTGCTGCTTGGTAGTTGAGTGATGCCAGCTCCTGGGTGCAGGTGGAGGCCTTCATTGGAGTTCTCACTAATTAATACTTCTTGGGGTCAGGGGTTCTCTGGCAATTTAGTGTCTTAGACTTAGCACTCCCTCCAAAGGCTTAGGACCAATCTCTGGCCAAGGAACTGAGATTCAACAAGCCATTTGTTATAGCATTCAAGGTGATTAAAACACATACACAAAAGCCAACCACAGAAAAAATCAAAATGCAAGAAGAATAATAAATATTTTTCTCAGATCTCAGTTGTCTGCATCCTTTCCATTACTGTAAGTCACAGTCCACCTCTGCCTTCCTTGGATCCCCTCCAATACTGGGTTGGTCTCTGGACCTGCTGTGGAGACAGCTCAGACTCTAATCTGGCCCTCCTCCTGCATGTTCTTACCTCCAATGTCCATAGCTACAGAGCTAATTTGTTTTCTTTTCTGGGAACTCTCACTGTCCTTTTGTATGTTCCATAGACACAGAGTTTGCCTAGTTGATCGTGGAGATTTAATCTGCAGCTTGTACAAGTACTGGGAACATTTTAGATCCTCTTCTTTAGCCCCACTGCCCCTGGGGTTCAATTGTGGTTTTATCCCCATCTCTGCATGTGGGTCATCCACAGAAATTTGCTCCTGAGGTTGCCCTGGAGGACTTGTGTCTGACCCAGTGAGGAAAGGGTGTGAAGGTAGCACAGTTGCTTGAATTTCAGGGACTCTGACAGTGCCAGGTATGCAGGGGAGCTGGTGGCCACATAAGCAGGAGACATGGTGTTCTTAGTTTTTTTCCTAGATTTGGCAGCTCTGTCCCAGTGGGAATAGAGCATGGACGTGGCACAGCTGCTTGGACTGCAGGGACTCGATGACACCAAGTGTGCAGGGATGATGGTGTCCTCAGGCACAGGAGCTATGGCACTTTTAGTGTCTTCTTCTAGCCTCTGGCAGCTGGCATTCAAAAGGCCTCCCTGGCTGAACCTTCTCTTTTGCTTGGCACAGCAGGCACTTAAAGGGCCACACTCTCTGGAGTCTTTCTCTACTGGTCAGCTGCTGGTGTTGGTGTGTAGGGAGAGAGAGGCTACAGGGATGGCTCGATCCCCTGCATGACTCAGCAGTATCTCCTTGACTCTACAGCTGCCTGTCTTCTCCAAAGGCATTCCCCACTACAATTTCCTCCCTCACATCCCCTCAGGCCATCTCCCCTCAGTCAAGAGCAGACTTCACCCTGGGATTGCTTTATAATCCCTATGTTTCAGCTCCTAGCTGCCACAAGTTCCAGGGGACTTGCATCCCTGTCCAGGGTATTAGGGCTACAGCATGGATGGTCTGTGTGGTTCTCACTTCATTCATACTGTCACAGATCAGCTGTTGCACTCTAAAACAGCATGAAATGCTTCCCCTCGGTCCCAAACAATTGCTCTGATGTTGGGATCTGATCCCTGCTTCAGTTCTCCCAACCCCCAGGTGCAGGTCCAGTCCTGCTCATTCTCTTCTTTTCTCCTTCCTTCCTTCATCCACCAAGTTTTGTGTGGATCTATATATTTCTTTCTGGTGGTTAGGGACTTCGCTCACTTTCAACTGATGTTCTTCAAGATTTTCTGCATCTGAAGATATATTCCTGAAACATCCATGGAGAGAGATGTACTCCACATCCACCTATTCCTCCACCATCTTGTCTTCAGAATGAAAATCTTTAAACCTCACCTTTGTTCACTTGCTCATGCATAGCGAGCTTGGTCCCAAAAGAACTTTACTTTAATATTGCTAGTATAATTGTATATCATTTCATAAGATTCATTACTTCCTTTATTTTTTTTTAAAGCAACATTATTTTGGATGCAATGGTAAATCTCCCCATTTTGCTACCAACTAGCATTTGACATTTATCCTGTAGCATCATTTATTATGCTTACAAGTACTACTACAGATTTTGGAACATGAGCCAGCCAATAAAATAAGATTTAAAAAAAATGCATACTCAAATTTGAAACAAATTATTTACTCAGAGCTACACATTATGTGCTCCTTTATGTCCTTTTATATTTAACCAGAAATCCAAAATATTTAAGATTGGATGTTCCAATAGGTCCTATTTATTTCCTGTCTAATCCAAAATCACTGCTGATGGTGACTGCAGCCATGAAATTAGAAGACGCTTACTCCTTGGAAGAAAA
>SJYT01060756.1:567755-578139 GCA_006410635.1 Cephalophus harveyi
TGGAAGAAAAGTTATGTCCAACCTAGATAGCATTTTCAAAAGCAGAGACATTACTTTGCCGACTAAGGTCCGTCTAGTCAAGGCTATGGTTTTTCCTGTGGTCATGTATGGATGTGAGAGTTGGACTGTGAAGAAGGCTGAGCGCCGAAGGATTGATGCTTTTGAAATGTGGTGTTGGAGAAGACTCTTGAGAGTCCCTTGGACTGCAGGGAGATCCAACCAGTCCATTCTGAAGGAGATCAGCCCTGGGATTTCTTTGGAAGGAATGATGCTAAAGCTGAAACTCTAGTACTTTGGCCACCTCATGCGAAGAGTTGACTCATTGGAAAAGACTGATGCTGGAAGGGATTGGAGGCAGGAGGAAAAGGGGATGACAGAGGATGAGATGGCTGGATGGCATCACCGACTCATAAGTGAAGGGTGAAGTGGATGTCAATAGCCACTCACAGACTTAACTCGCAAAAGAAATGAAGGAATTATAACTATCATGAATATTCCATATTAGTCTTGAATTACTAGGGAAGGAACCTAATCCTTGATGATTTTTTAATAAAAGGTAGGATGATATCCTAATTTAGCATTTTTTCATTTTAAAAGTTCATTAGCCCACATAAAAAGTATGTAATGAGATATATATGTTAATTAGCTTGACTATAGCAATAATTTCACATGTATGCATATCAAAACACCATATTATACACCTCCACACATACAATTTTTATTTAGCAATTTAAAAAATAACAAATATTAAAAACATGGAAATATATTTAAAATAAATAATTTAGTTTTCAATTATAGCATTTACATTCCACAATGCAACAAGACTTGAACAAAAGAAAAAACAAAGTCAGTGAGGTATTCAAGTTATATTTTAAAGAGTGAAAGTGAAAGTTGCACTGCTGTGGTCTCTTAAGCTTTTGCTCTTTTTAATCCTTCCTCTGAAACTTGCAGGCAACACTAGATTTTAAAATTACATTACTGTGGACTTTCATTCTTCGTGGCAAATACATTAAAGGCAGTCACTATTAAAGTTTCTTTTCATATATATTGAAAAAGAAATGAATTACCACTCTATTAGACCTGCTTTAATGTTCTCTAAGCATATTATTTGCCCATTTAATTGTAAGCCATCAGTAAGAAATTTCTGGATTGATTTTTTTCAGCATGAATAAGTGAGGTAGGAGTATGTTTTTAATTATGGCACCATGCATGCACTCTCTATCTTAAACACCAAAAAAAAAAAAAGCATAATTTCATATATCTATATGATAAGGGGGATTTAGGAATAACTATTTTTCTTTATTAATTTCTATTTTGATAAGGGAGATAGATTGAGAATCTTCTCTAGAGGTTATACTTTTAAATAGTCAGATTAAAAGAAGTTGTGATAAAGCTTCTGAAGTTTGGATGCAATTGGAGCTCATTCACAGCCCCTTTCCATCATAATAGGATCTTAGAAGTGAGCAGAGGGGGAAAAGTTCTGGTTAAGCCCTTGATACAATGTGGAACTGTTTTCTTCAGTAGTACTGTAAGGTTTTGTTCAGACTGGAAAGACTCCCATAAATTATGACCTTGTTATTTTTAATTTGAAAACCTGTTTCCTAATAGTACCGTAGCCTCTCTACTGCTGCTACTGCTAAGTCGCTTCAGTCGTGTCTGACTCTGTGCGACCCCATAGAAGGAAGCCCACCAGGCTCCTCTGTCCCTGGGATTCTCCAGGCAAGAACACTGGAGTGGGTTGCCATTTCCTTCTCCAATGCATGAAAGTGAAAAGTGAAAGTGAAGTCGCTCAGTCGTGTCCAACTCTAAGCGACCCCATGGACTGCGGCCCACCAGGCTCCTCCGTCCATGGGATTTTCCAGGCAAGAGTCCTGGAGTGGGGTGTCATTGCCTTCTCCACCATAGCCTCTCAGCTACGTCTTATTCATATGTTCCAACACATCCAGCGGGTGCCTGAAAATGTTGATAGTATTGAACTTTCTATATACTATGTTTTTTCCTATACTGACCTACACAGGTACACATCTATGATAAAGATTAAGTCACAAATTAGCATAGGAAGAGATTAATGGCCATGACTCATAAGCAAATAGAAAAATTACAATACACTGTAATAAATTTTATAGGAATGTTCTTTCTCTCTCTCTCAAATTGTCCTATTGTACAGATGTAATGCCTTTTCCATCCTAACTAAGCACTTGCCATGCACTGTGGCCATAACTTTTGCAGTTTGAGGGAGGATAGCAAAACCAGCACAAATTTATTTTTCTTTCTTTACAACTTTATGGATAAATGGTTTGTTCTTAATAGATTTTGGCAACCTCAGAATATGATTTTTTTTTCTTATTAACTAGAAAACTTTTACCTTTATACTTAAAGGAAACACTTTATGACTTCTCTTTGACAAACTTCTCCAGGTTACCACTCATGCCCTGTGGGGCCATTATTATGTTAAATAGACTTATTTGTATGTAAGGACACTGACACCAGGACAGCACATTGATAACTACCATTTTCACCACTGTGAGGGCAAGAGAGAGCAGATCAGAGAGAGTTCACCAAGCTACTCAGAATGGCATGCAATTTAAAATGCATTATTTGCTTGCTTCTGGAATTTTGTATTTAATATTTTTGGACCACAGTTGTCTGTGGTAACTGAAACTGTGGAAAGCAAAACCGTGGGTTAGGAGCAACAATTGTAGTAACGACTCTTCTACCAAACCCTTCTCTCTGACTAAAAAGTGAAAGGAAAGCAGTGGTTTTGGAGTGTAAGATGAAGGAAAAAGGGTGCACAGGTCGTAACCATAATAGGGCAATATCTGAAATAGCACAAATGTTTTTTTTTTTGTTATTCCAAATAAGTGCTGTTCTCTGGAACTGGTATTTAAAAAAAAAAAAAAAAAAACTGGAGGTGAGACAATAAGGAGAAACCTGAGGAAGCTAAGAAGTAGCTTGTATGGTCTGTGTGAAAGGTCCCTGGAATTAAAATGATGTGTACCTGTCCATATGGGTTACTGGTGGAAAATACCATTTTTCTTTGAGAAAGAAATGGAATTGTTATCGAATTTTCTACTATGGCTTCCACATACTGTGATTTAGATCCACTGCCGTAAGTTAGTCATAATAATTCTGTCTCGGAAATTACATTATTGGGAAAATAAAAACCCAGAAAGTACTATGGAAAAATATGAGAGCTTAATACGGTGTATTCTGGCAGGACTTTTTAATACCAGTTCACATGTAGTACTTGCTGGTGCTACTTCCACAGCAGAATAACTTAGTTCAATGGCTTTCAGAATAACTTAGTTCAATGGCTTTCATAAACTTTAGCTGATTTTAAACACCCACTTGCTCACAATCCCAATGAACATCTCATACAATCTGAGTGATCTCTGACCTCCTTTGTGCTAAAAAGAACACAGAGGAAGAGTGGAAGAGAGGGGATAAGAGAGATCTGTGTAGAGGCATCAAGAATCACTGATCTTCTTGTACAAGCAATGTAGATAACATTCACTATGAGTAGGAATCACCATTTGCAATAGTTTCATCTTGGAATTCTGAGTTTAAAGTCTTAAATACATCCTGTAAAGTGTTTGCATTGTTCTAGAATCCAGTAGCAAGTATATACAGAAATATTTTGATGACACATGTAATAAACACATACAAGGGCTTCTAAAATTAACCAGAGTGATTTTTAAGCAAGAGAGCTTTTACTATGGCTAGAAAGTTGGTGGGGGTTGGCCATCTAATTTCAAGATAAAATATTAATATGATATTTTTGTATTTGAAGTCTATCATACTGGAAATATGAACTACTATATATAAAAGAGATAATTAATAAGAACCCGCTGTAGCACAGGGAACTCTACTCAGTACTCTGTAATGGCCTATATGGAAAAAGAATTTTTAAAAAAAGAAAAAAAAAAGAATGTATATAAGGTACCTGTATAACTGATTCATTTGCTGTATATGTGAAACTAGCACAACATTGTAAATCAGGTGCGCTCCAATAAAAATTCAAAAACCAGAATGGATAAACAACAATGTCCTACTATATAGCACAAGGAACTGTACTCAATAATGTGTGATAAATCATAATGGAAAAGAATTGAAAAAGATATATATATATTTATCTGTATCACTTTATTACATACCAGAAACTAACACAAGTAAATCAGCTATACTTCAATAAAAATAAAAGTTATGTTTAAAAAGATATAATAAATATATATCTCTGATTACTGCTAGTAGAGAGTAAGCTCTTTGAAAGCAAAGATCCTGCCCTCTTTCTTAGTATCTATCAACCATAATAATTAGTGCAAAGTCAGAGTTCTATGTTAGGCATTAATGGATGAATGAGATTAAATGCTAAATGTATACCAGATTTGTACACATCCCTACAATGAGATTCAACCGTAGGAATTAAATAGAATAATTGTTTCCATTTACTAACAGTTATTTGAGTAAACATCATCAACTGAGTAAAGTTTATGGGATTCAGGATAAAATCAGTACAACCAAAAGAACAAAAGAAATGAAACTCCTTAAATCAAAGAAAAGAACAATAAAAAAATTCAATAAATATGATTTGTCATCAATACAAATATCAAGTTTGAAGTCAGTTCTAAAAACAAAGCCAGGTAGTTTTCCAAAGTATCTCTAATTAAGGTATTTTATTATCTGGGTGTTAAAAGTATCATTAAAAGGTAATATGGTTTAAAAAAAAAGAAAAGAAACTACACACACACACAAAACTGAGGGTTTGTTGTTTGTTTGCTTGTTTAAGAAAATAGCTCAAGGAGAGGACAGAGACTAGTTTAAAAGAATAAGTGTACAGATATTTAATTATTAAAAAAAAATGTCAGGAGAGGCCTGAGATTCCCAGGATGCCTATTCATGTAATAACAGAAAGCAGTTTAATTGCCATCTACAGAGGGTATGTGTGCAGGACTGGTTTCTTTGTTTGTTTTGTTTTTCTCTTACTGAGGAAGGAATGCACATTTGGGAAACAGGTGAACTGGTCAGAATAATGGAGAGGGATGGATGATCCTTAGGTTATGCGCTTGCTTCACATGCTTGCCCACACAACACTCCACCTCTCTTCATAAAACACAGTTGAACAGATATATGAAGAATGTGAGAAAAAATTGCTGATCCATATACTTGAATTCTACTTTGCCTCAGTTCAGTTCAGTCGCTCAGTTGTGTCCGAATTTTTGTAACCCCATGAATTTTAGCACGCCAGGGCTCCCTGTCCATCACCAACTCCTGGAGTTCACCTAAACTCATGTGCATCGAGTTGGTGATGCCATCCAGCCATCTCATCCTCTGTCGTCCCCTTCTCTTCCTGCCCCTAATCCCTCCCAGTGTCAGGGTCTTTTCCAATGAGTCAACTCTTCACATGAGGTGGCCAAAATATAGGAGTTTCAACTTCAGCATCAGTTCTTCCAATGAACACCCAGAGACTGGTCTCCTTTAGGATGGACTGGTTGGATCTCCTTACAGTTCAAGGGATTCGCAAGAGTCTTCTCCAGCACCACAGTTCAAAAGCATCAATTCTTCGGCACTCAGCTTTCTTCACAGTTCAACTCTCACATCAATACATGACCACTGGAAAAACCATAGCCTTGACTAGACGGACCTTTGCTGGCAAAGTAATGTCTCTGCTTTTTAATATGCTATCTAGGTTAGTTAGGTGAATGAGGTTAAATGAATTGATGGCCACTGATCACAAATTTTGTTCCAACCACAGCCTAAAGAAAGTAATCAAGGGAGACTTGTGTTATATGGTTCTAATTTGAAGCACAGTTAGCAAAAGTGAAGCTCCCCCATACACATTCAGCTCAGGCCTGCTTCATTGTTTCCTCCTTCTTTCTTCAACAAAACTTCCTACATCAAAATAAGTTTTGGTATTCTCTGCTTTTGTTTCCAGGACAATCAAGAAAAGAATAATGATAAATACAGAAACACATTCATTAGTTACCTTTTGTTAATGTATGGATAGAATCAGCTTAGGGACATAGGCTGGTAGAAGCTGCTGCTTCATAACTGAGAGTGACAGATGAAGTTTTCCAGCAGAGAACTTAGTGTGTGTGTTGAGGATGGAGGCGGCAGTTTGGTATAACTGAAAATAGCTGTTAGAAGTTGAAAGGTTGCAGATGACATTACCAAGTGAAGAAGGTTTCAGTTATATTTAAAGCATTGCCCAGGGAAATGAGTCATTCTGGTGATGAGGTAGCAGCAGCATTTAAAAAAAAAAAAAATGAGTGTAAAACATAAGAAAAAGGTACCAAATGGTAATTCGTATTTGTGATATATTTTCAGGACCTTGAAAAGCTTATTTTTCCCATTTCAGAGAAAATAATCAGGAATGGGATTCAATGTATTTAACAGGTGAAGGGTTTAGACACCACTCACTCAAAAAGGATACCAGCCCATAAGGTTTGAGTGTAATCATAGGGGATCTTTAGTAATCAACTAAGATTTAGGACAGTGTTGTACTCCAAAAGAGTAAGCAGCTTAGACAACAACAAATATTTCACTATATTATTCTTCTGTTTAGGAACTCTTCTAGCAGAAGAGAAAACAAAATGAAAAACAAAAACACCACACTCACTGCCCTCATAGAGCTCAATGGTAATAGAAAAGAAAGATAATAAAATAAGAAAAATACCTAGTTTATTGAATAATGATGAATGTACATATACTCCATTTCCAGAGGTGTCAGAATAACTGAACTTGTAGTCTTGTTATAAATAAGTATAAACAGGACAACATATGCAAGACAACCCATAGATATCACACAACAGGAACCTCAGGACAGTGGTCCCTGAGAGTAATAAATGAGGGCAAATGAGCTAAATTGGCCAATTATTCCTCACATTTTTCTACAGATTACTTTTCCTTACTGCATACAGGACACTTTCTGCAGAAAGAACAAGGGACCTGTGCATTTAAAAAGAACTAACATGAATCAGGGAGAACTTCAAGGTCCTAGCTGCCAGAGAAACAACTCATAAAACACCTATGGGTTTCAGAAGAGACTTTAGAAGCTTCAGATATTTTTTAGCATAGATAAATTAGCCTCAGAGTTAAGGTTAGTCAAGATAAGAAAAGCTTTCAAAAGCTTTTAAAAATCACACTGATTAGTATGAAATGCAACTCCTAGCCAAAAGAAAAACTAGCATTCTTTAAAGGAAGAAAATTCATTTAAAACCAGTATTCACAATACCCAGCATGCAATAAAAGCATGCTAGACATACAATGAGAGAGGAAAAAAAAAAAAAAAATGACTCTAGTAGAAAAAAAAAATTATTAAAGGAAACACAAAGGACAGAAGTATTTGCACTAGAAAATAAAGATTTTAAAGGAATCATTATAAATATGTGCAAAAAATTAAAAGAAAACATGATTAAAATATAAAAAAGAAATGGAAGATATATAAATGAAATTTTGAAGGTTGAAAAATACCAACAGATACAGCATGGACTTTAAAACAGATTAAACACTTCTGTAAGAACAGATTAGTAAACCTAAAGACATAAAAAGAGAAAATGTCTAAACTAAACCACAGGAGAATGAAGTGCTCAATGATGACCAAGAACTTGTGACATAATTTCAAAGGGTATAACATATGTCTAATTGGAAGAGTAGAAAAATATTCATACAAATATCAGGTCATTCAAACATCTGAGAAGTTCAACAAATCAAAAGGCTATACCATAACCAAGTGATAATAAAATGAAATTTTAAAGCAGCTATAGAAAAATAAAAGTCAATCTGTCTATAATGATAAAAAGAGGCATAACATAACTTTAAACCTTGCAATGGAAACAATGCAAAAAAAATGTAGCAACACTTTAAAGAGCTGAAAATAAAATTGAAAAATATAACTTTTTATTTTAGATCCAGTAAAAATAGTATTTTAATAGAGAATAAAAAATAAAGATATTTTCAAAAGTTAAAGCCTAGACTTCCAAACACTCATAACGTAAGGAATTCCTTTCTCTGCCTGCAACAACAATATCTAGGCATGACAATTTAAATACAAGGTTAAAGTAAAATCCAATTTCTCCTAACATAATACTCAAAATCTCCAGAATTAATAGTCATTCATGTTATCAGGAACCAAGGAAATATAAACTTAATTTAAAAAAATCAATAAACATCAAAAGTGAAGTGATGGACATGATAGGATTATCTAACAATGATTTTAAAGTATCTCTCATAAAATAGATTCAAAAGATGAAAAAAAGAAAGTGATGATGTGAATAAAAGGGATCCCTGGTGCATTTTGGTGGGAATGTAAATTAGTGTGACCACTTTGGTAAATAGCATGGAGATTCCTTAAAAAAGTTAAAAACAGAATTACCATATATCCTGCAATCCCACTTCTGAATGAAGTGAGGGTGAAGTGAGGTGAAGATGAAATCACTTTCTCAAGGAGATATCTGTATTCCCATGTGCATTTTATATGAACATATATGTGTGTGTGTATATATATATATACATATATATATATATATACACATATACACACACACATACATATATTGAGCCATTAAAAAAGGATGTAATTCTGTCATTTGCAATGACAAGGATAGATCTTGAGGGGAGTATGCAGAAGAAATAAATCAGACAAAGAAATAGAAATGACATGTAAATTCACTTTTTGTGGAATTTAAAAAACAGAAAAAGATAGTATAAAAGTGCTTTTCAGGGGCTAAGGGGTGGGGAAATTGGGATATGTTGGTCAAAGGGTACAAACTTGCAGTTAAAAGATGAATCAGTTTCAGAGAGCTGATATATAGTATGGTGACTATAGTAACAACACTGTATTAAGTACTGTATAAGTACTGTATCAAGTACTATATACTTGAAAATCACTGTGAGAATGGAGCTTTAATGTTCTCCCCATAACAGCAACATAAATGCTAATTATGTGAGATACTTTGTGCTCACTCATGTCCAACTCTTTGCAGCCCCACGGACTGTAAATTGCTAGGTTCCTCCTCTGTCCATGGGATTTTCCAGACAAGAATACACGAGTGGGTTGCCATTACCTTCTCCAGGGGATGTTCCCAACCCCTGGAGTTGTTGGAGTATTTTTAACCCAGGGGATAAAAATATTTTATAATAACTAAAGTTCCTGTGGTGAACATTTCATAATATATATGAGGATCAAATCATCACATTGTACATCTTAACCTTATACAATGGTATATGTCAACTATATCTCAATAAAGCTGGGGGGAAAAACCCAAATAGGTAGAAACATACTAGAAACAAATTTTTAAAAATCTAAGTTCTCAGCAATAAATAGAAAATGTCAGCAAAGAAGTGGAAGTTACAGAGACAGAGCAAATGAAAATTTTGCAACAGAAACATATAACTGAAATCAAAGTATAATAGGTGATTTCAAGACAAGACTTAAAGAGAGAAAAGGATCAGTGATTGTGAAGAGAGAACAATATAAATCACACAATCTGAAAAAAGGAGAGAGAAAATCAGCTTAAAAAGAATGGTGTCTCAGACTTGTGAGATCTTACCTGTAAGATCTACATTTATTTATTGAAGTTCGAGGAAACAAGAATCAGGGTGAGACTGAAAATTTATTCTAAGAAATCATGGTTAAAAGCATCCAGAATTTGTTAGAAGATATGAACCAACATATTCAAGAAGGTAAGCAAATGTCAAACAGGAAACTCAAGAACTCTGCACCATGACATATTGTAGTCAGATTTCTGAGAACTCAGGACAAAAAGAACTCTTAAAAAGCTATGAGTGAAATAACACTATATCTGTAGTGAATAAACAAATCAAATGAAAATATTTCTT
The DNA here is from genome assembly GCA_006410635.1 of Cephalophus harveyi. Lineage (NCBI taxonomy): Eukaryota > Metazoa > Chordata > Mammalia > Artiodactyla > Bovidae > Cephalophus > Cephalophus harveyi. The sequence goes on from SJYT01060756.1 coordinate 577,593, forward strand.
ACAGAATATTGTGACGGTGAAAAGGTGAGACACAACTTCTTTCAAGTGCTAGAAAATGGTGTTATCAATCTAGAATTTTATATCCAGTGAAAATATTTCAGGAAGGAAGAACAAATCATGACATGCTCAAAAAAAGAAAAACTGAGAGGACTTGTCACCAGCAAATCTGCCCTTAAAAAATGGCTAAAGGAAATTCTCTAAACATAAAGAAAACAACAAAAGAAGAATTTTTGCATTATTAAGAATGAAGAAATAAACAGTGCAAACTAAAGAATATTGGTACAAATAATATATTTTTCCTTCTGCTTTTGAATTTTATAAATAATGTTTGGATCTTCCCGAGTGGCTTAGTTGGTAAAGAATCTGCCTGCAATACAGGATATTCAGGTTCAATCCCTGGGTTGGGAAGATCACCTGAAGAAAGAAATGGCAATCCAATCTAGTATTCTGGCCCAGAGAACCCCTTGAACAAAGAAGTTTGGACTGTAGTTCATGGGTTCGCAAAGAGTCAGACACAACTTGAACAACACACATTTCACTTTCAAAT
>SJYT01060756.1:584768-604022 GCA_006410635.1 Cephalophus harveyi
CCGAAGAATTGATGCTTTTGAACTGTGGTGTTGGAGAAGACTCTTGAGAGTCCCTTGGACTGCAGGGAGATCCAAGCAGTCCATTCTCAAGGAGATCAGCCCTGGGATTTCTTTGGAAGGAATGATGCTAAAGCTGAAACTCCAGTACTTTGGCCAACTCATGTGAAGACTTGACTCATTGGAAAAGACTCTGATGCTGGGAGGTATTGGGGGCAGGAGGAGAAGGGGACGACCGAGGATGAGATGGCTGGATGGCATCACGGACTCGATGGATGTGAGTCTGAGTGAACTCCGGGAGATGGTGATGGACAGGGAGGCCTGGCGTGCTGCAATTCATGGGGTCGCAGAGTTGGACACGACTGAGCGACTGAATTGAACTGAACTGAGACTTCAGTACATCAAATCCTCTGCCCATGCAATTTTCCAGGCAAGAATACTGGAATGGGGTGTCATTACCTAGTCTGAGGGATCTCCTGAATGCAGGGATTGAACACACATCTTTTGTATTGGCAGGAAGATTCTTTACCACTAGTGCCATCTGGGAAGCCAAACGATATGTATGTATCCATACAATTTCAGTCTGATTACTGAAACTGGCAAACAAAGATAGCTGCAAATCCATACAAGTAAGGTTTTAAAACCTAAAGTGAGATTTGTACCACTCTGCCTAGTCTGACTTCCCTGGTGACTCAATTGTTATAGAATCTGCCTGCAATGCAGGAGACCCAGGTTCAATCTCTCAGTAGGGACGACCCCCTGGAGAAGAGAATGGCAACAAACTCCAGTATTCTTGCCTAGAAAAATATCGTAGACAGAGGTGCCTGGTGGGATACTGTCCATGGGGTTGCAAAGAGTCAGAAATGATTAGTGACTGAACAACTGCCCAGTCTGAACATAACTAATTTGTTTTCTGAGACAAAAACAACATTTTCTAGAAGGTTATAATAAAACCCCGAGTTTGTACAATATATCATTTAATTCCTTCTACATTTTGTCCAGAGGTGGTCCACTGGAGAAGGGAATGGCAAACCACGTCAGTATTCTTGCCTTGAGAACTCCATGAACAGTATGAAAAGGCAAAATGATAGGGTAATGAAAGGGGAACTCCCCGGGTCGGTAGGTGCCCAATATGCTTCTGGAGATAAGTGGAGATATAACTCCAGAAAGAATGAAGGGATGGAGCCAAAGCAAAAACAATACCCAGTTTTGGATGTGACTGGTGATAGAAGCAAGGTTCAATGCTGTAAAGAGCAATACTGCATAGGAATCTGGAATGCAGGTCCATGAATCAAGGCAACTTGGAAGTGGTCAAACAAGAGATGGCAAGAGTGAACGTCGACATTCTAGGAATCAGCAAACTAAAATGGACTGGAATGGGTGAATTTAACTCTGATGACCATTATATCTACTACTGTGGGCAGGAATCCCTTAGAAGAAATGGAGTAGCCATCATGATCAAGAAAAGAGTCTGAAATGCAGTACTTGGATGCAATCTAGCTGGGCTGGAAGAAGCACAAGCTGAAATCAACATTGCCAGGAGAAATATTAGTAACCTCAGATATGCAGATGACACCACTCTTATGGCAGAAAGTGAAGAGGAACTAAAAAGCCTCTTGATGAAAGTGAAAGTGGAGAGTGAAAAAGTTGGCTTAAAGCTCAACATAAAACAAAGATCATGGCATCTGGTCCCATCACTTCATGGGATATAGATGGGGAAACAATGGAAACAGTGTCAGACTTTATTTTGGGGGCTCCAAAATCACTTCAGATGGTGATTGCAGCCATGAAATTAAAAGACGCTTACTCTTTGGAAAGAAAGTTATGACCAACCTAGACAGCATATTGAAAAGCAGAGATATTACTTTGCCAACAAAGGTCCGTCTAGTCAAGGTTATGGTTTTTCCTGTGGTCATGTATGGATGTGAGAGTTGGACTGTGAAGAAAGCTGAGTGCAGAATTGATGCTTTTGAACCATGGTGTTGGAGAAGACTCTTGAGAGTCCCTTGGACTGTAAGGCGATCCAACCAGTCCATTCTAAAGGAGATCAGTGCTGGGTGTTCATTGGAAGGACTGATGCTAAAGCTGATACTGCAATACTTGGCCACCTCATGAGAAGAGTTGACTCATTAGAAAAGACTCTGATGCTGGGAGGGATTGGGAACCGGAGGAAAAGGGGACGACAGAGGATGAGTTGGCTGGATGGCATTACTGACTCGATGGACATGAGTTTGAGTGAACTCCGGGTGTTGGTGATGGACAGGGAGGCCTGGCTTACTGTGGTTCATTGGGTCGCAAAGAGTCGGACACAACTGAGAGACTGAACTGAACTGATATTTGTAATTAGCTGAAGAAGTGGTCTTTAAGGGCAATACACTGAAATATTATAACTGGAAATATATTAGTATATTTTGATAATAAAAGGATTGTATCACGTATCAGATATTGATTGTTAAAGAGAAAGGTGTCAGGCATGTATTTGTGGATTTTGGCCTGACAACTAGGCTAACACTATTGCTACTAGCTAAAAATGAAATATTTCATAAAGAAAAGATTTATACTGGGGGTGTAAAGAAGTTCAGTTCGAACAAGGTTGAGCTACTTACTACACATACAAATGAAAATTTTAAGTAAGAAGTTCATTATACAAGTCTTTTTTTCAATGGCTACGTCAAAATGAGATAATTTTGTGAGTCATCAGTATATAGATGATAAAGAAAGGCATGGAAGTGAATGAGATCACCAAGGTAGTGGGTGTAGATTGAAACAGAACAGACCAAAAGAGATCCAAAGGATGAGGCCTGACTCACTTAAGCAATTGATAAAATGTGAAAACATGCTCAAAGTAATATATACAATGGAATAATGAAAAGAAATAACTAACCCAGTTTGGGTTCCATACAAATATCTCTTTAAATGAGTGTAAATATATTAGCAAAAGTTAACCAAGGAAAGGAAAGGAAAGGATTAAGGGCATTTCAGGTGATAAAACCACAGTGAGCAAATTCAGTAGCACTAATTCCATGGACAGAGGAGCCTGGTAGGCTACAGTCCATGGGGTCACAAACAGTCAGACACGACTGAGCGACTTCACTTCAAGGAAATAGTAGGGCAGCAGTAGTAAATGTGTTGGAGAGGAAAGAATAGAATAAATCACCATAGACTTATTTGTCATGTAAAGAAAACATCCTTTATCATAAGAGTTTTTGGTTTTAAACTATTTCTGAAGATATAGTATTTCATTTGAATAATGCAAGGAAGAATTTTAATTCATAAAAAGTTTCTCTGTTGAAATAAGTGTATCTAGAAAAAGGAAGAGGCCATTCTTCACATTATGCTCACTCCAAGTGGCAGGCCCTAAGACACTTTGAAAAAATCTTTAAAATGCATACTGTGACATACATGGAGGGAGCTAGTTAAGGGGCTTTCAATGATATGATCAAGCTTTAAATATTTTACTTTTTTCTATTTTGCATTTAATTAAAAAATTTCAATGTTGTATTAGTTTCTGCCATATAACAAATGCAAATCAGCCATAATTATACTTGCATCCCCTTCTTCCACAGCCTCCCTTCCTTCCCTCCATTCCATCCCTCCAGGTCATCACAGAGCACCAGATTGGGCTTCACAGCATATTGTGCTACACATCAACTTCTCACCACCTATCCATCTAACACTGATAGTGTATATATGTTGATGTTACTTTCCCCATTCTTTCCCTTCCCCATTGTGTCCACAAGACCATTCTATACATCTGCATTGCCATTCCTTCCCTGCAAATTGTTTCAATATCATTTTTTTTAGATTCCATACATATGTATTAACATATTTTATTTTCTCTGACTTACTTCACTCTGTATAACAGGCTCTAGGTTCATCCACCTCACTAGAACTGACTCATTCATTACTATGACTGAGTAATATTCTACTGTATATATGTATCACATCTTCTTTATCCATTCATCTGTCAGTGGACATCTAGGTTGCTTCCATGTCCTGGCTATTGTAATTAGTGCTGCTATGAACATTGGAGTACATTTGTCTTTTCTGATCATGGTTTTCTAAGGGTATATGCCTGGAGAAGGCAATGATACCCCACTCCAGTACTCTTGCCTGGAAAATCCCATGGATGGAGGAGCCTGGTGGGCTGCAGTCCATGGGGTCGCTAAGAGTCGAACACGACTGACCGACTTAACTTTGACTTTTCATTTTCATGCATTGGAGAAGGAAATGGCAACCCACTCCGGTATTCTTGCCTAGAGAATCCCAGGGATGGGGAAGCCTGGTGGGCTGCTGTGTATGGGGTCGCACAGAGTCGGACACTACTGAAGCAACTTAGTAACTTAGCAACTTAACAAGGGTATATGCCCAATAGTGGGATTGCTAGGTCATATGGTAGATTTATTCCCATTTTTTTTTTAAATTCCCTGTTCTCCATATTTACTGTATCAATTTACCTTCCCATATACTATCGTTTACGTGGAATGGATTTAACGGAGAGAAAGATTGGGTTTCCTGTGCCACACAGCAACTTCTCACCAGCTATCCATCTTACACCTAATAGTGTATATATATTGATGCTATGTTCCCCATTCATCCCATTCTCTCCCTCCCTGACTGTGCCCACAAGTACATTGGCAAATGCAGGGAAGGAGGAGGTCATGTAATAGTTCATGCAAGAAATGACAAAGACCCAGTAGGAGTAGCTTCTTTAAGAAAATTCTCTGGATTCTTAAGGGTAACAAAGTCCAAACTATATGGTGAGATGTTTTCTTTCTTATAAACCAGAATCTAGTACATAACAAAGTATACTCTGCCATTCAAGTTAAACATTTTTTTTAAGAAGTTTAATTCATAAAATAGAGCCAAAGGGAGTTTCTCTTTGAAACTGAGGTTGAATTAAGATGTATTTAAGTGGATAAAGAGACCCTTCACAGTTTCCTCACTCACAGTGTCAACTCTTATGTCATCTTCAGGGTCTTTTAAGAATACGTGTGAAAGTGGCTCAGTTCTGTCTGACTCTTCACGACCCCATGGTCTATACAGTCCATGGTATTCTCCAGGCCAGAATACTGGAGTGGGTAGCCTTTCCCTTCTCCAGGGGATCTTCCCAACCCAGGGATCGAACCCAGGTCTCCTGAATTGCAGGAGGATTCTTTACCAGCTAAGCCACAAGGGAAGCCCAAGAATACTGGAGTGGGCAGCCTATCCCTTCTCCAGCAGATCTTCCCAACTCAGGAATGGAACTGGGGTCTCCTGCATTGTAGGCAGATTCTTAACCAACAGAACTATCAGGGAAGGCCACTGGCATATAGTAAAGTTTACTGATAAACAGTGTTCAGTTTTATAAGTTTTTTAAAAAACACATCAATCAACACAATCACTGTCAATAAAGATATGGAACAGTTCCACTACTGCCCAAATGTTCTCCTTAGAACTTTGTAGTTAATCCTTACCCTAAACTCCTGTTAAATCCTTTAACAGTCATTGATATGTCATCAGTCCTTAGAGTGTTGTCTTTCCCAGATGTTATATAAATTGAATCATACAGTTTATAGCATGTTTTAAACTAGCATCTTTCATTTTAGCATAGGGCATTTGAGATGCATCCATGATGCAGTTGCATGTAACAGCCATTTATTTTTTTGTAGAACTGAGTACTCTTCCATTGTGTGGATGCACCAGTTTGTTAATCTGTTCCCTAGTTGTGGGACATCTGTATTATTTCCAGGTTTTGGTGATTATAGATAAAGCCAATAAATCATTTGAGTACAGATGTTTTGTGTGAACATACATTTTTATTTCACATGGGTAAAAATCTAGAGAGAAGATTATTGCAATGAATGGCAAGTGGATACTTGACTTCACAAAAAATTGTGAAGCTGTTTCTGTATTGTTTAGAGGTGCTTTTTCATGACAACAGCAAAGATGAATTGTGATGAGAGAGATTATATGGATCATAAAGCCTAAATATTTATTATTTTGCTCTTTATAGAAAAAGATAACTGATTGTTAGCTCAGAATATGGTGCAGCTTGGTGAGTGTTCCATGGGCATTTGAAAAAAATGAGTAGTTTTCTGTTATTGAATGAAGTGTTTTATAAATGTCAATTAGTTCACATGCACTGACAGTGACGTTTAAATCTTCTATAGTCTACTAATTTTCTATTTACTGGGTCTATTTATTACTGGACATGTAGGGTATTAAAGATTTCAAATATAATTTTGTATCTGTCTCTTTTCCTTTCCAGTTTTTTTTTTAATCTACTTTTGTTTTATACATTTTGAAGTTTTGTTGTTAGGTGCATACCCATTTAAGATAATTATGTTGACATCAACATTTTATCATTTTTGATACACCCTCCTCTTATTCCCCTGTAATGTTTTGTTCTGAATTCAATTTTGGCTGATAATGAATAAATTGGGAAAAACAGTATTTTTAGTTTGCAAAAGAGATTGTAGGCATATCTCCAATGAAGTATGACTTAAATCGGATCTTGGCTGTTGGACAAAATTTGAACAGAAGGATACAAAGAACTGTAGAACAGAGTATTTTGTAAACAGAGTGTCAGGCAAGTTCTTAATTAAAGAAACAGAAATCAAATATGAGTAGCATAAGCAAAAAAAAAGAAGATAAATTAATTGGATGGATATGGAGTAATTCATGAAATATGAATAAATTAATTGAGTGGATATGGAGTAATTCATGAAATCAAGAGAACACTGAATGGGGAAGGCAGGTAAGAAGATACTGGTGGCAGATTCAAAAACAGCTTCATTAGTGTGATCACCTTTGACCATTTTCCTGTGGTAGTCTTCTCAAGATTAAAATTCCTCAAAAAACTGCTTGCAAATTAAGAAACATGATTCTAAACAATGCATGGGTCAAAAAGGATATCACTATGAAAATTAGAAAGTATTCACAACAAAATTAAAAATATGACATCTAAATCCACTGAATACAGTTAAAAAAAATGTGTTTAGAGAGACATGTTTAGAATTATATTAGCCTGAAAGTTAAATATGTAATATTCCATCTCAAAATGATATAAAAAATAAAAAAGGGAATAAAAGGATTAACTAAAAATAAAAAGATTAAAACATTATTGAAACAGAAAAAAACATGAAATAAGGAAAATCAACAAAGATAAAATTGGTTCTTGTTCTTCCACTTATTAAAATGAAAATATGAACAAACTAGAATAGCCAAGACATTTCTATAAAGAAATCAACATTATGGGTTTAAACTACTGAATAACAAAATTTATAATGTTATAAAGTTTCAGTAATTAAGATGATATGCTGCTGCTGCTAAGTCACTTCAGTCGTGTCCGACTCTGTGTGACCCCATAGACGGTAGCCCACCAGGCTCCCCTGTCCCTGGGATTCTCCAGGCAAGAACACTGGAGTGGGTTGCCATTTCCTTCTCCAATGCATGAAAGTGAGAAGTGAAAGTGAAGTCGCTCAGTCGTGTCCGACTCAGCGACCCCATGGACTGCAGCCCACCAGGCTCCTCCGTCCATGGGATTTTCCAGGCAAGAGTACTGGAGTGGGGTGCCATTGCCTTCTCCGAAGATGATATGAATGTTGGACTAAGGATAGCAAAGTAGCCCAATTTAATATAATTTTCACAAGTCAATATACAGAAGCAATATATGACATCACTTGATTTGTGACAGAGGTGACGTTGTAATTTAATAGGAAACAGGAATTTTTTAAATAAGAGATACTGGTTTATACAGTATACAAAAATTTTTAATTTGAGACGTGGGTTTGATCCCTGGGTCAGGAAGATCCTCTGGAGAATGGCATGGCAACCCACTCAAGTATACTTGCCTGGAGAATTACATGGGCAGAGGAGCCTGGTGGGCTATGGTCCATAGAATCAAAGAGCAAAGAGTCAAACACAACTGACGTGACTTAACACGCTTAGATTTAAATGTGAGAGGTAAAAAAATAAATCGAGAAATCAGCATAAGAAATTACCATCATCACTTTGGGAGTAGGCATTTCTTAAACAGAACATAAATATTAGTGAAAAAATTAGATAAAAGAGAAAATGGATGTTATCTAAAACTAAGAATTCCTGTTCCTCAAAAACAACAATGAAAGAGCAAAAATGCAATCATGATTTGGGAAGAATAACTGCAATGAATATTTCAGTAACAGACTCATTTCTAGAATATATAAAGAATTCTTAGAAATTATTAAGACAATGATTGAAAAAAAAAACAAAAAACAAAAATTGCAGGAAATTCTTGAACAGATACTTGATAAAAGAAGATTCCAAATGGCAAAAGATCATTAAAAGTAGCTCAACATAAGAAGTATTCAGGAAAACTAACAAAGTCATGAGGTATCATTAATTTATACTCATATGCAGGAACAAAAAGCCTAACAATACCCAGTATTGCCAGGGATTTGGAACAATTATAATTCTCATTAATAGATGATAGAAATATAACTTCTTGGGAAAATTCCTTGGAAGTGTTTATTAAAAAGATATTTTTCTGTACACAATGGTCTATGACCTAGTGACTCAACTCCTACTTATATACTAATGGAAGTGAATGCATTGTCTCATCAAAAGATATGTACCATAGTATTCATGCAGCTTTATTTAAAATGAGCAAATCAGTATGCTTACCAATAGTAGGATGAATCAAATATGATATCTTCCTAAAATCAGATTAATACACAGCAATGAAAACCAAGACATATACAATATGGATGTACTTCAGACCTATTGTCACCAAAAAAGACCTAAACACCAAAAAACAAAAATGATATATATTATAATTACAGTAACAGTAACTTCAAAAATATACAAAACTATCCTATGCAGAGAGAAATCACAATACAGGTTACCTTATCAGTAGTGACTAGGAACGGCATGAAGCATGTTTCTGTAGTATAGGAAATATTATTTATCTTTATCTTCGAGTGGTTCCATGGGTTTTAAGGGTGTAAAAATTCACCAGCCTGGACAATTAATAGTTGTGTGCTGCTGCTGCTAAGTCGCTCCAGTCGTGTCCGACTCTGTGCGACCCCATAGACGGCAGCCCACCAGGCTCCCCCGTCCCTGGGATTCTCCAGGCAAGAATACTGGAGTGGGTTGCCATTTCCTTCTCCAGTGCATGAAGGAGAAAAGTGAAAGTGAAGTCACTCAGTCGTGTCCGACTCTTAGTGACCCCATGGACTGCAGCCTACCAGGCTCCTCCGTCCATGGATTTTCCAGGCAAGAGTACTGGAGTGGGGTGCCATTGCCTTCTCCGAATAGTTGTGTAGTCTACTGCTTATTAATAACTCATCAATAAACATGTTTGTTTGTTTTTAAACTGCTTGGAATGATGTTCCGATTGGCTAGGAGAGTCTCATGCTCACCCTCTGGCTTGGGCAACACAGAGTACTTCAAGCACAGATTTTACAAAATCACATAAAGGGGGATTTTGCCAAGGAGATTAAAAGAATTATCACTGAGGAAGGACGTGGGATGTTGTGGTGGGTACCAAATATGGTAATGGCAGGGCATTAATAATAAATGACACTAAGATTTGACATTTTTATTTCATTTAACCTTAACAATAATCTTATAAGCAAGTGCTACCATTATTCATATTTTACATGCAAGGCCAGAGAACATTTAAAGGCATATTTGGGAATTGGTATTTGAATGGACTTTGCTGGTGGCTCAGCCAGTAAAGAATTTGCCTGCAATGCAGGAGACCCGGGTCAGGTCCCTGGGTCAGGAAGATCCCTTGGAGGAGGGCATATGGCAACCCACTCTAGTATTCTTGCTTGGAGAATTCCATGAATAGAGGAGCCCAGTGGGCTACAGTCCATGGGGTGGCAAAGAGCTGGACACAACTGAGCCACTGGCACCTCATCTTTTGGGGTTTTTAATACAGATTATCTGTCTCAAGTGTCTTGAACTTTTATGCTATGCTGTTTTTCTAATGTACAGTATATATTCAATGATGCTGAAGTAGACAAGGCAGAATGGAACAAAGAAAAGCAAAGATAAGGATGCATTAAGCTATTTAATCATTCCATTTCATTCTGCTATGGAAAAGGTTTTCAAACATTTATTTTAGAAAACAAGCAAATTTATGGCTGCAAAATCACCAAAACTTGGGCAATTATAAATACATGTTCATAAACATAATGTTTTCATTTTAATGATTTATAACACATAATTGGAAGTTAGGAGTCTTTGTCCTTTCCAAGGATCAGTATCATCTTTATCAAAAATAGGGACTTCAGTGTTTCTTACCAAAAAATTCATTTTGCTATTCATTCAAAAATTAGAACTTCTATCTGTAAGTGGATAAGATAACTGAGAAAATGTCATTCAGTTCTCATCATAATATTGAATAGGGCCACATAATTGGAGAGTTATTTAAGCATAGCAGGTGTTATCAGGTGGTGGTACAATCAGATACCATGGTTATCTTCCTGCTTACAAACCCAGGTCATTTCACAGTGGAAAGGATACCAACTTCAAAAGGTACAAAGAAAAAGGTCTTGTGAAAGAAATCATTCTGCAATGGCAAGTATACCAATGCCCTCAGGAAACTAGCACCAATCAGGGTTTAATTCAACTAAAGCAAACACTGCAGGACACAGGAAGGTAATGTCAAATAAGAGGCTTTATTGGATTGGCCTCTGAAACAGATAAATGTGAAAATGCAAACCTGATGAAAAGAAATAAGTTTGCTACTACCCGTTAAATGGATCAATATCAATCTGCTAACTCTAATCTTTTAATGGCAGTTTTCATTATAAATCAAGATCTGTATTTTTTTTAACATTCTACCATCAAAAGTCTAGCTTTAAGTGAAATTAAGGGTTACCTTCAAATATTATTAATATACTTGCCCCCGAGTATTAACTCAAAATGAATTTGTCACTTCCCTCAAAGGTTGATCAACTTCATGACATTTCAAGATCCTTATATTTGCATCATTCTACTCAGCTTAAAATATTCTGATCTTTTAAAAGATGTTCAGAAATCATAACAGAAATATATGAGTTTTTGCAGATCTTTACAATTCAGATGAACTCTTGCATATTCCTTTACATCAAAACAGGTTCTCAAAGTCAATTCCATTTTGCTGTCAAGGTTTTCATTCACATCCACTTGGAGATGGCAACTTGGAGAAAAGTGCCAACAAATGTTCACTAGAAGAAAAGGGCCAACTTGGAGAAAAGGGCCAACAAACGAACAAAAATATAGCAATCTTCTATAAGGAACTACAATGAGTAATAGAAATGAATGAAAACAGAAGGAAAACTTACATAATACATTAAAAAAAATCTTATCATTGAATATTGGAAGAGTTTAACTAGTTCAATAAAGAATGGGAATTTTTGCCAACATAATTTGATCCATTCTTTCCATTCTCAGATGTAAGAGTCTCATGTGATATTTTCTCCAAAATAGAGATCAATGGCATATCTTATTTATCAAAAAGAGAAATTATTTTATATATAAGTAAAGTATTCCATTAGTGTAGAAAAGGCCATGATAATGAACCACTTTTATATATTTCAACTTGTTTTGAGGCCAAGATAGTTTTCCTTCCCTAATCTTTGAAGAATATTTCTATGATGGTGCAAATCTAAAAGAACAGAAGCCTTGGGAAGGAAGATGCTGCATTAACCTCCAAATTTGGGAAGGAAGAGGGAAGAAATGAAATTCTAAGACAAATTATCATAAAACATACATAAATTACAAGAGAACCACAGAGAACCAAAAAAAATGCAGCTGAGCTGTGAAAGAAAACCAATACAATATTGTAATTAGCCTCCAATTAAAATAAATTTATATTTTAAAAAATTTTAAAAAAAAGGATAAGTAAGATGAGAGATAACAAACACCAACAAACAGAGTAAACAGATACTGAAGCAATTATCCAAGGAAGTTTCTTAAAGCCACCAAACAAGTTATCAGATGTTAACATCAGAGCAAAGAAGTATCAGGAATGAATTAGTGAACCATTTTTAACATCACCCAACATATAGGGGACAACAGAGGATGAGATGGCTGGATGGCATCACTGACTCAATGGACATGAGTTTGAGCAAGTTCCAGGAGTTGGTGATGGACAGGGAAGCCTTGTGTGCTGCAGTCCATGGGGTCGCAAACAGTCGGACATGACTAAGTAACTGAACTGAACTGATGAGTGGCCTCTTAGAAATTAAAGGAGGAAAAGACAGAAGGAGAGGGAAGAAGGGATGGAGAGAGGGACACAGAAAGAGAGGAGGAGGGAGAGAATCACCTTGATCATAAAATTGACAGAAAAAAATTGAGGGGACTACAGAAATGTTTAAACACACATTTTTTTTTCCTAGTACACATTCACCAAATTCATAATGGAATCATATATGCTAGAATATTATGAGATGCAAAATTTAAATCACTATACATGGTCTCAAAGATTTACAGTTCAGACTCTAATATTGCTTGAAAAGACAAGAGGTCTAGAATTTGGATACATGCAGTCCTAAGCAAAGAATGGAGCAAACTGTTCTAAGAGACTTAGATGGGAATTTGTCTCAAAGTAAAAACTAACCAGAGAATCCTCAGGATCCCTCTGATTTAATTATTTCTTAAGAGGAAACATGATTGCAAAATAGTGAAATAAATATGAGGCATTTTACCAATCAAATCTTTTTGAAGAGTTTACATATTCTGAAATTAGTATTCCACATATAGCACTTGAACATGGTCGTATTTAAATAATTAAGTCCTAACATCCCTGCCTTGTTCCTCCTGTTTCTATTTATTTTTAATTTGGAAATAGGCAAATTTGAGTAACTGTATGTATAACCTAGTTTTATTTTATTATTTATTTTTTTAGTTTAATTTTAAATTGCATGCAAAATTACATATATTGGTGGAGTGGAGGGAGAGAATGAACACATGCTGAAATAAAACAGATATGAAACTTAACCCAAGTTCTTCCCTTATTTAAGTACATGACTTGACAAAGTTGTTTAATTCTCTGCAAATCAGTTTTCTTAGCTGTAATATGGGAGTAAGAAAACTATGACATCTGATCAAATATAATAATGTATGAACAGGCCCAGCTCAGTGTCTATGATAGAATAGGCCCTCAAAATATGAATATTAGCTAAACTCACTTGAACAATTTATGTATTTCAAATATTATGATAATTTTTTCATATGTGCTGCTGCTGCTATGTTGCTTCAGTCGTGTCCAACTCTGTGTGACTCCAGAGACGGCAGCCCACCAGGCTCCCCTGTCCCTGGGATTCTCCAGGCAAGAACACTGGAGTGGGTTGCCATTTCCTTCTCCAATGCATGAAAGTGAAAAGTGAAAGTGAAGTCGCTCAGTCATGTCCGGCTCTTAGTGACCCCATGGACTGCAGCCTACCAGGCTCTTCTGTCCATGGGATTTTCCAGGCGAGAATACTGGAATGGGTTGCCATTGCCTTCTCTGTTTTCATATGTAGTATCTCCTTTATCCCTCAATACAAGTCTATATAACAGTATTATTTTTCCCAATTTTATATATAGAGAAAGGCTACTCTCCCCCACCTCATGCCCAGAGCAGAAGACTTTTTTTTTTTTCTCACATTTTCACACTGATAACCTGATGGGACTCTTGTTGGGGTCTAGATGGATCAGAGGTGGGGGGAGGTGTAGAAACAAAGTAAAAAGACCATTTAATTCTTGGAAGCATATCCTAGAAAAGTAAGCCTCAGGTAGGAGAAGGTGTTAAGTTTCTTTTTCTTTCACAAGTGGGTAGGGTCACATTTGGATAAGGCAGTGGCACCCCACTCCAGTACTCTTGCCTGGAAAATCCCATGGATGCAGGAGCCTGGTGGGCTGCAGTCCATGCGGTCACTGAGGGTCGGACACGACTGAGCGACTTCACTTTCCCTTTTCATTTGCATGCATTGGAGAAAGAAAAGGCAACCCACTCCAGTGTTCTTGCCTGGAGAATCCCAGGGACGGGTGAGCCTGGTGGGCTGCCGTCTATGGGATTACACAGAGTCGGACACAACTGAAGTGACTTAGTAGTAGTAGTAGGGTCACATTATCTGCTTGTGAGCTAAACAGAGGCACTTAAGTTTAGGGGTCAGGCAGAGGGGAAGGGTTCTCTGAGGCAGGCCATTATATGTGATTATAAAAACAAACATGGAACAAAGGACTGGACAAAATTGGGAAAGGAGTACATCAAGGCTGTATATTGTCACCCTGTTTATTTAACTCACATGCAAAGTACATCATGTGAAATGCCAGTGTGAATGAAGCACAAGCTGGAATCAAGATTGCTGGGAGAAATATCAATAACCTCAGATATGTGATGACAACACTCTAGTAGCAGAAAGCAAAAGAGGAACTAAAGAGCCTACTGATGACAGTGAAAGAGGAGAGTGAAAAAGCTGGGTTAACCACTCAACATTCAAAAAATGAAGATTGTGGCATTTGGTCCCATTAATTCATGGCAAATAGATTGGGAAAGTGGCAGACTTTATTTTCTTGGGCTCCAAAATCATTGTGGATGGTGACTGTAGCCCTGAAATTAGAAGATGCTTGCTCCTTGGAAGAAAAGATATGACAAATCTACACAGTGTATTAAACAGCAGAGACATCACTTTGCCGACAAAGGTTCAGAGAGTCAAAGCTATGATCTTTCCAGTAGTTGTGAATGGATGTAAGAATTGGACCATAAAAAAGGAGCACTGAAGAATGGATGCTTTCAAACTGTGGTGTTGGAGAAGACTCTTGAGAGTGACTTGGACTGCAAGGAGATCAAACCAGCCAATCCTAAAGGAAATCAATCCTTAATATTCATGGGAAGGACCGATGCTGAAGTTGAAGCTCCTATGCTTTGGCCACCTGATGCCAAGAGTCAACTCATTGGAAAAGAGCCTGATGCTGGGAAAGATTGAGGACATGAGAAGAAGGGGGAAACAGGGGATGCCCCCTTGGATCAACGACTCAAGGGAGGAGTTTGAGAAAACTCCAGGAAACAGGGAAGGATAGGAAAGCCTGACATGCTGCAGTCCATGGGGTCGCAAAGAGTTGGCCAGGGCTGAGTGACTAAACAACAACTTAATAGCAAAAGCTGTTAAAGATACAGATCTAGCATGGAAGAGTCAAAATTGACTCCTTCCAGTTACAAAACCATTAGTCACTTTCCTCCCATCCACTGGGATTCATGGAGACAAGTATTTGTTCGAAGGAGAAGAAGTACACCACCATTTTCACCCAAGATAAGGTGAGGAAGCTCCTGGTTTTCAAATGTAGCTCAGTTCAGTTCAGTCATTCAGTCATGTCCAACTCTTTGCGACCCCATGGACTGCAGCACGCCAGGCCTCCCTGTCCATCACCAACTCCTGGAGTTTACTCAAACTCACGTGCATAGAGTTGGTGATGCCATCTAACCATCTCATCCTCTGTCGTGTCCTTCTACTCCTGCCTTCCATCTATCCCAGCATAAGGGTCTTTTCAGATGAGTCAGTTCTTAGCATCAAGTGGCCAAAGTATTAGAGTTTCAGCTTCAGCATCAGTCCTTCCAATGAATATTCAGGATTGATTTCCTTTTGGATGGATTGGTTAAATATCCTTGCTGTCCAAGGGACTCTCAAGAGTTTTCTCCAACATCACAATCAAAAGCATCAATTCTTTGGTGCTCAGCTTTCTTTATAGCCCAACTCTCACATCCATACATGACTACAGGAAAAACCATGGCTTTGACTAGACAGACCTTTGTTGGCAAAGTGATGTCTCTGCTTTTTAATATGCTGTCTAGTTTGGTCATACAGGAAGCAAAAGTAGAACAAACTTAAATAGGAAACAAAGACTTTAGAAAACTGTCTAGTGCTGCTATTGTTATAGTAAGGATCACATTTGCAAGCTTGCATGAAAACCACACAAAGGAGAATTAACAGGGAACCTGAAGCATTTTCCTGGAAAAGAAGTGTAAGAATAGATAAATTTGAGATCTGGCGGAATGTAGAAACTCTGTCTTGTTTGTCTGTACACACATAGCAAGTTTGAATAATAACTTCTAGGGGCAGGGGGAGTTAAAACACTGCTGGAGTAAAGTGCCCATCTCTGCTGATCTGTCAAAAGAAGTGAATAAAAATGCAGAATCTGTCCTGCTACACAGTGTAAACATGGGTTCCTTTCAAAAGTGATAGAGATACTTTGGAGTTATACACAACAGACAAATAACTTTTGAAGGTTGGCTGGATGCATGTTATCCCAGACATATAACTGAAGAAGAAAGAAGACAGAATAATTGAGGGCCTCAGCATGTGTCTGAAGCAGTACCTTCTGCTTACAAATTTTTATTATACATCAGATACTATTTAGCACTTTATGCAGGATTTCTACCACTTAATCCTCATAACAATCCTATCAGAGAATTACTATCCTCATTATAAAGATGAAGAAATTGAGCTACAAAGTATTAAGTAATGGGGTCATGGTCCCCTTGCTGTTTAATTCTATAACCAGTTCTGTATTATCTCAAAGGCTATGTTTTTAACCCACTCTGCTCCCTCTAAGAAAGCCACTTTTTGTTATCACTGTTTTCTTGTCAAAATGGTATCTGTATCCTCTAAAAGGGCAGTGCACTGAGAAGATATTGAGGGCGCTAATGTTTTAGAAGAGAGGCCTCACTTACCAAACTGAAAAGTAGAGAATTAATGTGAAAAAAAATAAATTCAACATAGTAAATGTGAAGATCTAATACGTTTTATTCAAAGATTCAAGAAGCACGGAGCATCTTATCTAGTAATTGGAAGCGTCCTCCCTGGGACTGTATACAATGAAAGGGTTCTACTGAAAGGAGGGTGGAGCAAGGAAGTCATTAGCAAAGAAACGAAAGGGATATTTGGTACCTAGAAATCTTTTGGGGTGCAAGAGAATGGCATGGCTCTTTATCACATAGATGTTCTTGTCTTCCTCTGGGAGATGTGATGGTTACCTTGTTGGGATCGACCTGCAGCTGCTGCTAGGTTACTTCAATCATGTCTGACTCTTTGTGACCCCATAGACTGTAGCCCACCAGGCTCCTCTCTCCACGGGATTCTCCAGGCAAGAATACTGGAGTGATCTGCCATGCCTTTCTCCAAGGAATCTTCCCCACCCAGAGATCGAACCCACATCTCTGACATATGCTGCACTGGCAGGCAGGTTTTTACCACTAGCACCACCTGTGAAGCCTCTGGTATTGACCAGAAAATTCTAAATGTTTGACTAAGATTACAAGACATCCTAGAACTAACTAAAAAAAAAAAAAAAAACACAAAAAGTCCTCATCATAGGGGACTGGAACACAAAAATAGGAGATGAAGAGATAGCTGGAGTAACAGACAAGTTTGTCCTGGGAGTACAAAAATGAAACAGGGCAAAGGCTAACAGAGTTTTGCCAAGAGAACACACTGGTATAACAAACAGTCACTTCCAACAACACAAGAAACGACTCTACACATGGACATTGCCACATGGTCAGTACTGAAATCAGACTGTTTATATTCTTTATAGCCGAAGATGTAGAAGCTCTATACAGTCAGTAAAACAAGACCTGGAGCTTACTGTGGCTCAGATCGTCAGCTCCTTATTGCAAAACTCAGGCTCAAATTTAAGGAAGTAGTGAAAACAAGTAGGCTATTCAGGTGTGACCTAAATCAAATCCCTATTGACTACACAATGAAGTTGACAAATACATTCAAGGGATTAGATCTAGTACAGAGAGTGCCTGAAGAACTGTGGATGGAGGTTCATAACATTGTGCAGGAGATGGTGACAAAAACCATTCCCAAGGAAAAAGAAATGCAAGAAGGCACAGTGGTTGTCTCAGGAGGCCCTACAAATAGCTAAGAAGAGGAGAGAAGTGAAAGGCAAAGGAGAAAGGGAAATATATACCCAAATGAATGCAGAATTTCAGAGGATAGCAAAGAGAGATAAGAAAACCTTCTTAACTGATCAATGCAAAGAAATATAGGAAAACAATAGAGTGGGAAAAACTAGAGGACTCTTTAAGAAAATTGGAGATACTAAAGGAACATTTCATGCAAAGATAGGAATAATAAAGGACAAAAACAGCAAGGATGTAACAGAAGTAGAAGAAATTCAGAAAAGGTGGCAAGAATACATTCAGTTCAGTCACTCAGTCCGATTCTTTACGGCCTCATGAATCGCAGCATGCCAGGCCTCCCTGTCCATCACCAACTCCCGGAGTTCACTCAGACTCACGTCCATCGAGTCCGTGATGCCATCCAGCCATCTCATCCTCTGTCGTCCCCTTCTCCTCCTGCCCCCAATCCCTCCCAGCATCAGAGTCTTTTCCAATGAGCCAACTCTTCTCATGAGGTGGCCAAAGTACTGGAGTTTCAGCTTTAGCATCATTCCTTCCAAAGAAATCCCAGGGCTGATCTCCTTCAGAATGTACTGGTTGGATCTCCTTGCAGTCCAAGGGACTCTCAAGAGTCTTCTCCAACACCACAGTCCAAAAGCATCAATCCTTTGGTGCTCAGCCTTCTTCACAGTCCAACTCTCACATCCATACATGACCACTGGAAAAACCATAGCCTTGACTAGATGGACCTTAGTCGGCAAAGTAATGTCTCTGCTTTTGAAAATGCTATCTAGGTTGGTCATAACTTTTCTTCCAGGAGTAAGTGTCTTTTAATTTCATGGCTGCAGTCACCATCTGCAGTGATTTTGGAGCCCCCCAAAATAAAGTCTGACACTGTTTCCATTGTTTCCCCATCTATTGCCCATGAAGTGATGGGACCAGATGCCATGATCTTCATTTTCTGAATGCTGAGCTTTAAACCAACTTTTTCACTCTCCTCTTTCACTTTCATCAAGAAGCTTTTTAGTTCCTCTTCACTTTCTGCCATAAGTGTGGTGTGATCTGCATATCTGAGGTTATTGATATTTCTCCCGACAATCTTGATTCCAGCTTGTGCTTCTTCCAGTCCAGAGTTTCTCATGATGTACTCTGCATATAAGTTAAATAATCAGGGTGACAGTATACAGCCTTGTCGTACTCCTTTTCCTATTTGAAAGGAGCAGCGGCTGCACTTTGCTGGAGCAGCCATGAAGACATACCCCCACGTCCAAGGCAAGAGAAACCCAAGTAAGATGGTAGGTGTTGCAAGAGGTCATCAGAGGGCAGACACACTGAAACCATACTCATAGAAAACTAGTCAATCTAATCACACTAGGACCACAGCCTTGTCTAATTCAATGAAACTAAGCCATGCC